>PVKC010017351.1:0-20231 GCA_004027635.1 Crocidura indochinensis | reverse complement strand
TTATTTTTCTTCAGCTTCTGCATTTGTAGTATTATCTTTGTAAATGTCTATGCATTGTTTCTGTACATGTGGAAAGGAACTACTCTTTTGTATATTTAATTTACTATAAATTATTTTAGTCATCTACTTTAATGGGGATAAGTCCAACAGTTCAGAACTAAGGCTGCTGACCTTGGTATTAAGTACATGTTATAATATATTAATACAAGCATTTATATAAAGAGAAACTAGGTTTGTCTACTATTAAAGTATTGTCCATTTGCAGGTAATAAGATCTATAAAATTTACTTTTCCATTCCTTTATTTCCAGTTTGTTCTCTTCTTTTGTAAACTTTGGTAAAAGAACTGATTATAGATAAATTATAATGAATTAACTACTTCCTCAGAAATATTTTCTATAACTGATACAAAAATAGAACAAGGTAAAATTTATCTGCTAAAATGGAATGTTAGGGTAATAAAACATCTTAATTATCTATACAACATAAGGCTATGGTGTAAGACTTTAGATACTTTGGTGGTGATAAAGGCATACATCAAAATCTTAAAATTTATCACTATATCTAAGTAACCTAAACTGCAGTAAAGATTATTTTTCATTCTCACACATAATTATAGGAAGCTTAAAATTCTCTTGAACATAGATATATTTTAACCATTTATCAAATTTTCTTATTCCAAAAAGATAATTTTTCAACCTTATATAAAGAGATAAGTTGCAAAGTACCTTATAATGCAATGTTTTATTTTGGATGGAATGACAACCTGACTACTGAAGTCTAACTGAGTTATTTGTATTAACGTAAATTAGATATTGGTTATGGTATGAAGGTCACATTAATAATAATATTTTCAGTAAAGTTAAAATTTTTACTGGACTTGTTCTTCTGAATACCACCACCATGACCTTCATTATGGAAGCAAATGAACACCTAACTATCATTTCCTACAGAAAATTTTTTGTTTGTTTGTTTGTTTTTGGGTCACACCTGGCAGCGCTCAGAGGTTACTCCTGGCTCTACATTCAGAAGTCGCTCCTGGCAGGCTCGGGGGACCATATGGGATGCCGGGATTCAAACCACAGACTTTCTGTATCTAAGGCAAACACCTTATCACTGTGCTATCTCTCCAGCCCCTGATTTTTTTTTATGACACTTACTTGTGATTATTGAGGTTATTTTTTGATTCTCAAAATTTAGGGAAAATCTAACAAATATGTTAGAAAATCAAAAATAAAGTACATTAAGATGTTCATTCATAGCAATATCCTTAGGATCAGAAAGAAAGTAAATATTAAAGGAACGTCTCTTGAACATCTGTCTAGCTCAGTTTCTCTGATTTCATGTTCTAAGGGTAAGTTCCTGGAAAATTCAACCCTGTTAGTTTTGAATGTAGACCAGAGTCAATTCTGACCTTAATTTATTTTTATAGGAAACTCTTAATAGAAAGACAAATTATATTAACAAATTGGTTGAAAGTTTGTGAAGCTGACTCATGATGATCTGAAGTTTATGACAGAATCTGTGAAGACAATTGCTTTATTAATATACCAGCTCTTCTATTTTCAAGCTACATAATCTAGGAAAATTTACTTATATACAAAATTAAAATGATAATAGAAAAATGCTCTCATTATTTATAAAAATTAAATTGTCTAAAGAATATGTCATATGTCATAGTATATACTACATTATCAGTAAGCATTAAGATCAATAGTGAGTCAAACAAAAGAAATGTATATGCTTCAACTTTACATCAATTAACTATTATTTAATCATGGAGAAGTAATGTTAGACATAACTCTTTATATAAAAACAACAAAATAGAAAAAGATAAACACAATTTATGAAATGTTTATTTTTTATTTTTTTGTCCCCCAATTCACAATACAGACCAGGCAAAGGGCCTGGGTTGAGGAGTATATGGGGTGCATTTACTGTACCTCCTCTTTCTATACAGTCAGTGTACAGAGCACAGCCTGTGGTAAGAATTGGGAGGCCTTATCTTTTCTTTTTTTGATTATTTTAATATATATAATTTATTATTTTAATATGTAATTTATGAAATGTTAAATGTCAATTGTTAAATAAAAATTATAATGTTCTGGGGCCAGAGCGGTGGCACAGCGGTAGTATCTTGCACATAGCTGATGTAGGACCAACTGTGGTTTGATCCCCTGGTGTCCCATAAGGTTACTCAAGCAAGGAACAATTTCTGAGCTCATAGCCAGGAGTAACACCTGAGCGTCACTGGTTGTGGCACAAAAAAACAAAGAAAAATTATAATGTTCTGATAATTTAGTAATGCAAAGAAATTTTTTTTCCTGAAATAATGAATACTCCAAATACAGTACTGGGTTCTGTGGCCCCACGCCCCCCTCTGTCTCTCTCTGTCTCTCTGTCTCTCTGTGTCTCTGTCTCTCTCGCTCGCTCGCTCTCTCTCTCTCCCTCTCTCTCTCTTTCTACTTAAAATACATAGTGAAACTTTAGTCAACTCAGGCTTTAGACTCAGGCCTTATGAATATAAGACCATTGTTTTTTACATTAAAATATGCTACTTTTATTGACTTTAACTATCTAGTCCTTCAATTATTTAATTATCTAGTCCTTCAATTATTTTTTAATTTTTATTGTGGCCAAAGTGAATTACAAATTTTTACAGTAATATTTAAGGTACATAATGACAATGAATTAGGGGCATTCCGACCACCAGTGATGTTCTCCCTCCACCCCCATTCCCAGAATGCATCACATATCTCCCTCCTTTACCTCTCTTCTAGAATACTAGTGTAATTGGTCCCCACTTGTAAGTGGATAAATTTTGTCTAAATGTTAAAAGTCATAAAAATTATCCTATGGAGGAAAAATAAAAATAATAGTATTTTAAATAGAAGTTGTTATGTGAGCCTTTTATTTCTCAATAGGATCCGCTACAGGTATACAGGAATAATAGTTAAAATGGGCACTCAGTGACATCTAGAAGGAAATTCTTTTGTGCAGTATAATTTACTCTCTGGTTTAAATTATTTTTTCTATAATTCCAATGTCATTAATATATTAACCATAATTACATTCTTATGAATGTGGAGTAGGTAAAAACACCTTAGTGCCTCTCAAAACAATATTTGATGAATAATGTAAGAAATATATCCCCCCAACACCTGCTGAGTTCTAACTATAAAATAAAACAGAGAGTAGCAATTTTAGATTAGCATTCAACAATTACCTTACATTTATTAGTTCTTTTAAATGTTTTATTAGAATTGAAACAACCAATATTTGCTCATGTTTCATTAAATCCCATTTTCAATGTTCTGCTCAAACCTAGTGATAAAAGACAGTCCTTTGAGCTTAGTGGTAATATCATCTAAGCCGGAAAATAACAGAAAAGACTTCAGAGTCAACATCTCTTTGGTCTAAGGTAACAAGAATACCTGAATAATTACTCAAAATTATAATACTAATAAAACATGAATAAAGAACCACTTACAGTTCATCCGATATGAATTATTTTAAGCATGCCTAATAAAAGAAAGCTTTAAAAAAGCATTAGAAGAATTTATTTAATTGCAATGTGTGTGGGACAGAGTTATATTATGTACCTGTGGCTTTTCAGAATCACACAGTCTTATGCTTAATGTGTATAATCAAAGCAGAAAAAAATAAAACTAGGAACTATTCTTCAATGGAAAATTTTTGTGCACTGAGCTGTCAATCGTGGATGGATTCATGATTGATCAGAATAATACACAATGGCACAGTGTAATTCTTTCGTGTGATGTTGTAAAATGGAGTATTGCTTCTGTTATTTTATCCAGTTTGCTTTTATATGACAGGGTTTATTGTGCGTTATGTTGTAGCTCATTCTTCTGTTCACAATGCCTACTGATGTGTAATTATGACTTGTCTGAACTGTAAGAAGGAGCAGTAAGTGAAAGTAAATCTGCAAGTATGCTTGATTTATGAGTCTTGTATTACAGTATTACAGTCCTAATCTGCCTGCTTAACTTAGCTTCAGGCTAACTTACTGTATAACATGCTTATGATTAGCACTGTAACAAGTTGTGGAAGATTTACTTGGAAGGAACTACACAATTTTTTAAATAACTTAGACATTTTTCAGTTACAGGTAAGATTATACATTTTTCTTTTATAAATATTAACTGTCAAGAAAAGACCGTTACTAAGGCAATTTTATATAGTAACAAAGAACAGCATGGGGAATATTTTGTCCATGTTAAATATCATGTTACTGGTTATCTTTCTTGATAAAAACTAGCTATATTCTTTTTGGCCACCTTCTTTTCCACTATAGTGTAGATTTTGTCTCGCACTACAATTGAAATATAAGAATATCTATTTTGATCCAGGACATTTGATTTTTTTGCAAGAGTAGCCAAAAATAGAAATTACTATGGATGAGCAAATGAAAGCAAACCCATAAAGCAATGACCTTGGTGTCAGCAAGGAAAGATGTAAGCAAATTTGCCTTTTATAATCACTATTCACAGAGACAGATACAGCTGGAGTTAAGCATCACAGTGCAGTTATTGAATCCTAGCATATTCAATTCACATGCTTTTTGTAAATTAAAGTTATAAATTATCCTTTGTTTCACAGGATCCCATCTAAATAACCCAAAAGAAAAATATTCTTCTCTGAAGCTTATTTGTGACTTTGTTTTGTTAAATGTCTAGAAGAAAAAAATAACTTAACATTTTTATGTAGCTTAATCTTTGATATGAAAAGAACAGTGTTGATTACACATAAGGACACGTAAGCATCTTTGAGTCATTACAGAAACATCTTTAAACAATATCAATAAGATGAATGATTAAAAATTATTGAAATTTATTTATGGTACTGAAATGATCACTTCTTCAGCTTCAGTTTTCTTGTCCTAGTTGTATTCTTCTCATCAAGTGAATTGAAATGTGAAATATTCAGTTAATAATAAATTATTAAGAATAGATGGTGTATAGCACTGAGCTATGATTTTGAATACAAGTATCCTCAATATTAAACATCTTTTGCGAGCTTGGTCAGAATAATTCTTTTATTTTTGTTTTTACAAAATAGCTATCATTCACAAAAAATTATTTAGAAAGATACAACAGGAGACAAAGGGAGTTGAAACATGTTCAAGTTGAGAACATGGGCTTCTCCAGGGAGGAAAAGTGTAGAACAGAAATACATGCTCAAGGGAGAACATGGCCTTTTCCAGAGTGGGAAAGAAACAGAACAATGATCTCTTATAATGAACGGTATACTCTATTACATTATGATTTTGTGAAAAATGACTTTTCAGTATTTGGTCATTCCATGTTGAATAATTAGTTTTCTATTTATTTTTACCAAATGCCATCCTTATTTTGAACTGATTGATATGAGTTCATGTGATGAACCCTTCAGTTACCATATCATTGAGTAAATGTGTAACTGACTGGAGGAATTTTTCTCCTATAGACATCATTGGAAGTAGCATTTGACAGAATAAACTTATGACATTTACTGAACTAAATGTCTAAGAATGGTAGATAAACCTAAATATGCACTTATTCTATCAATTATCAAATTAAACTTAATTCTTACTATTTAAATGGTCTGTATTTGGAAATCAAAATGGCTTATGTTCACTTGTGGAAAGAAGTCGGTTTCTTTTAATTTGGAAATGTGCACTTTTTTCAGTGACTTAACTATTAAAAGGAAAATGATGAATGGAACTGCATACCATTTGAATGAGCTTAAACCCATGTACTATTTACTGTAATACCAAATATTTCAATGCTGGCATAGCTCACACTCATAAAACAACAAATCTTTTCTACATAACTGTCCTTATCTGTGAGAAAATTATTCTCTTGAATAAAGTGAATAATAGCCCTAATGATATTTTATTCTGATTTTATTCATTAAACTCAAAGTAAGACTTCTAGTACAAAACTATTAACATGTTTTCTATAACAACCTTTGTTCTCTTAAATCCAATGAAACTACATGCAAATAGTCTCCCAATAATTATATATTTAAACTGCAACACAAGACACAGATTACTAATGCAAATGAAATTCCTAAAAAATATCATTAGTCCCAGCTAATCATGAGCTAAAGTTTTCAGTTATCATGTGCAGGACATGAAGACTGAAGATCTTGATTCTGATTCTCCAAGCTTCACTCAGGCGCATTGCCCCCTGGCATCAGTAATGTTGCCATTGTATTATTTGTGGAGTTTTCTTGATGAAGATTCATGCAGTGAGGATATTCACAATAGCCTGTAGATCTGCAGGCAAAACAACTTTATAAAGGGAAAAACTACATATCTTTCTAGATGATCTTCAAAAGAATTATTAAGGTATCATAGTTTTACTATAATCCGATTTCCAAATAGACACATTTTAAGAATCAAAAAGCCTGAAAGACAACAGGATTTTTTCTGGTTGAAAATCTCTTTATTCAAAATAGACAAAACACTTATCTTAGAAAAAATAAATTTATCCAGGAACTTTAGACCCAAATATAACTAATGTTTTTTTTTAAAAAAGCAACACTAGGGGCCCGGGAGATAGCATGGAGGTAAGGCGTTTGCCTTTCATGCAGGAGGTCATAGGTTCGAATCCCGGTGCCCCATATGGTCCCCAGTGCTTGCCTGGAGCAATTTCTGAGCATGGAGCCAGGAGTAACCCCTGAGCACTGCCGGGTGTGACCCAAAAACAAAAAAACAAAAACAAAAACAAAAAAAAGAAAACAACACTAGATTGAAGATCAGTAAATTTGAATTTAGTTTCCATTAACATGACTTGTTTTGGGGCATGAGAAAGCATGGAAGCAAGGGCGTTTGCCTTCCATGCAAGGAATGGTGGTTCGAATCCCGGCATCCCATA
Source organism: Crocidura indochinensis (assembly GCA_004027635.1). NCBI lineage: Eukaryota > Metazoa > Chordata > Mammalia > Eulipotyphla > Soricidae > Crocidura > Crocidura indochinensis. The sequence continues at coordinate 13,351 of PVKC010017351.1, read as the reverse complement.
TGGTCCCCCGAGCCTGCTAGGAGTGATTTCTGAGAGTAGATCCAGGAGTAACCACTGAGCTGCCGGGTGTGACCCCCCAAACAAACAAACAAACAAACAAACAATAAAATCCGACTTGTTTTGTACTGTTTAAAATAATTCCTTCCTATATTTAAAAAGGATGCTGTTAATTGTCTTTAACACTATCGCATAAAAAATATAGGGGCAAGAGCAACTGTAGTATGGGTAAGATGTTTGTCTTGCATATGGCTGAACCAGATTTTATCCTAGATTCCACATATGGTCCATGGCACCCAACAGAAGTGATCTTTGGGAGCAGATTGGGAACACCATGAGCATCCTTCCTAAAACAAAACAAAAAGAAAAATAAGTAAAATGAATTTTAAAAACTTATAAAATAATATATGTACATCTATATAAGTAGCCTATCATATATCATCATACTATCATCCTTAAACAATTTTTATCATCATTGCACTGTGCTTTGCATCTCAAATTCTACCCCTAAAGTAATGCTGAATCACAGTAACTGCCTGATTATCAGCCCTGATGCAGTCTATCACGTTCAAGCCAAATACATAGTAATCTTGATTATAGCCGTCAGGATTTCCCAGTAAACTTCCAAATGTACTTCTTTTCCTCCAAATCATTTTAGTTCCTTTCTCCTTTCTACACAAATGTTACCATGCCTGAAACAGTCTCATCTCCAACATTTACTGAACTTGCTCAATTCCTCTGGAAGAATTTAAAATCTACATCCTTTGAGAAATCTTTCCCAATTAATAGAGATTTGTTATGCCATTTGCATCATCCCATGCCACCTAATCAAGTCTAAGCCCTGTGTATAAACAATGATAGCAGTGCAGCTTATGAATCCAATATTATTTATGTTTCTTCCTACTCAATTTGTTATTTGATGTGTATTATAGTCATGACTGCATTTTTCTTAAGTCTCAAAGACTAAATAAAGAACTAAGACTATCTAAGCCCATGGAGCATGTCATATTCCAACAGAGCTATGCATTTTTAGTAGATGTTGCTTTATTTTCTTGGTAATAACTTTATGACAATATATGTTTAATATAAAATAATTAGATTTTAAGTATATATCATAGGTTATATATTGTATATTTACATATATGTACCATCTATTTAGATACTAGAAACTTATAAATGGTACAATACATAGGTAGAAATTAATATAAAGCATATTTTGCAGGCATTAAGACTTTGTTTCTCAAAGTACAAGTTAACGTCATATAAAAACTAAAGATAGTTTTAGAAACAAAAAGAAAATTCAGGCTATTCCAGAAAAGTGAATAAATTAAATAAATATTGTCACATATAACTAACATAATTGAGTGTATGTGCATATACAATTGTTTTTGTAGATGAAACAAATCATTTTTATTATTAGAAAATATAACATTCATTGAGTTTGCATATGATCTTTATTAATGAAGTTGATCATTAGAATCCATGTTTACCTTAATACTACTATCCTCTGTATAGAGCTTTGTGATTGATTACTGATTATTAGTTACACCTGTCATTTTGATTCTGGTCTTGGAATAGGGATTTCCTTTATGCACTTATATTTAGACACCCAAGTATTTCACTGTTATCATAAACTATCCTCACTTTCCAAAAAATAGAATAAGCAAATTCAATCCTAAATGGAAAGAGAAAATACTTTATGTAATATTACTTTTTAAGATTATATCTATGTTTCCTTCATTTTATGCCCCAATTTAAATAAATGTTTGCCAATGGTGTATATGTTAATGAGTATGCACATCTAAACATGTATGTTAATAAACATTTTTGAAGATTATATTTTATTCAATTAGTTATAAATTAGGGCCAACAAAAATATCACACAAGATAGTTGCATGCAGCATTGTTATTGAATAAACAGAATTATTCAATTAAGCTTTCTTTTTATTTCAGAGTATGTCAACTGTTTATATTAATTGTATGAAAAATATCAGTTGCATATATAATATTTTATCAATTGTATGCTAGTTTTAGGAAGTGACTCATGGTCCCTCAGTATAAACAGCATAGTTAAATAGTGAAAATTCCAAATTCCAAAAATATCTTTCTACTTGTTCCTGTTGATTTTCTAAGAAAACATTAGTCAAAATCTTTTCAGTAAAGAGTAGAGCTAGTCAAATCCACATGTTTTAAAAATAATATTCTTTACACATTTATGATGGATATGTAAAAACTCAAATATAATTAGATACCTTCTATTATATGTCTCAACATTATCTTTTTCCAATTAGGGATTATTTTTTAAGAGCAACTCTTTGTCTATTTGTTTTAATAATTATTATGTTGATATAATCTATAAATTCTATGCATGCCATTTGAAATCTTACCAAAGTATTCCTTGATCAAAATATAGTGCTGCTTAAATATGTTGGGCAACATGTAATCTACCTATTTGCATTATGGCAAATGAACTGGATCATTCCAATATGGTATCACATGTGCATGGAAGCCTGTAGCATTTTATAGCAGGTGTTGAGAAAATGTACTTGACAGAAATATTGACAATAAGGTCATCTGTAAGCATAAACACTGAAAATATCGATCAAAATATAGAATAATTAGTGGCATGAGAGAAAAAATTAATATATATAAGAATAATCTGCTGTGATATCCCCCCCAAAACACACAACAAATTGCAGAACTAAACATGTACTTTGAAATATTTATTTTATTCGACATGGTTTTTCTCTCTTTATTTTTTATTCACAATAATTTTTAAATATGGAGACAGAATCAAAATTATATCAGATCACAAAACATTATAAATGGCAAAATATAAAACTTTCAAAATAGCAATACATATTGCAATTAAAATAATTGTTTTCTGTAGCTGAAATGCAGTTATATTCATTTAGAAAATTTTGAAATTTCAGTTTGGTATTTTGAATATTTATATATATACCCACACCATTAGATTATATACTATCAAACACTTAATTTTTACGCCTTATAAGAACCAAAAACAATTCCACTAAACATAAAATATATTATGACCAAACAATATTTTTTTCAACTAAATCTTAACTTGTAACGCTAAGTTCAGTGAATCCATTAAGACATTTCTGGTTGCTTAAAAATTTATTGACTGAGGGCCAGAGCAGTGGCACAAGTGGTAGGCATTTGCCTTGCACTTGGTAAGCTACTACGGACCATGGTTTGATCTGTAAAGTCCTATATGGTCCCCCAGGCCAGGAGCAATTTCTGAGAGCATATCCAGTAGTAACCCCTGAGTGTCACCAGGTGTGGCCCAAATTGCAAAAAAATTTATTGATTGATTAATATGCATAGACACAGAGAAAATATCTTAATTGTGGGTAATTTGTATGGTCTATTATATTTATATGACATTTCATTTATTAGTTAATAATTAGTGACATTGAATTAGTATTAAATCCAAGAATTGATGTCCCTAAAAGTTTTCCTTTGTGTACTATTTTTAAATATATAATTATTCAAAATATTCAGTGTTTACATTTTATGTAAAGGCATAATTAACCTTGTTGAGTGCATATCAATTTTAAAATATTGTTATAAGTTGTAAAATTTCATAAAGATTATTATAAATATGTTTTGCTAGTTGTTCGAAAGGTATTTCAGATTTGTTTTTCAATTTTCAGTGAAGCAAGCTGTCCAATGTTCTGCAATATTAGCAGAATAATCTATTGATGGCTAATTTTTGCCTGTAGTATTTCCTTCAACCTGCTTGTGCACTTTAAGCTTTTCTGGCAGCAGCAGCATTTGTAAATTTTCTGGTCAGTAAGCACTCAAGTACAATTGTAAGTGATCAGTCTGAAATTGACCAACAAAGAGAAAATGTAGAAAGAATGCTTTGAATATATTTGTGATTCTTGTCCAAGCTTTTTTAAAAGTATCTGCACACAAAAGTTTTTTGTCTAGGGATTATATTATTTTGAGAATTTAGATAGGTAAAAAGTCATTTATGCTTTAAGAGGATAAAACCACATAGTTTGAAGGAACTTCAATATACTCTATATTTGAAAAGCATTCTCTCTCAGTGATATTTTAATTCATATTTATCTTCATAAAATGTGTTAGAATTGAATTTTTTCTCAGTGATTTTTATAACACAAATATTTTCAGAAAGTGTAGCAGATAGATATTATCCATCATACAATTAAAATGACTATTTCTAAATTTGATTATTTTATCATAATATGTTTATAATTATTATTATTACTATTATTATCAAGGCATTGGAGCAAAATCTGCAAGTAAAATTTTGCTAAAAATGAGCCCCCCCAAATGTTCTCATAAAGAATATTTAGAAAATTAAAAATTTTATGTATTTAATTCAAGAAAAGTAGGTAAGATTCCATTTTAATAATAACATGGACATATTAAATGAAATATCTGAGATGTCATTGTTTAAGCAACATCAGAAAAGGAAAAGCTCCCTAAGATTCATATCATGGGAATATTTTAGGGTGAATCATAAGCAGAAGTAAGCCCTATTTCCACAAAAATTGCACTACCATGGGGCCTGAGCAATGGTGCAGTGGTAGGGCATTTGACTTAACGCGGCTGACACAGGACGGACCTGGGTTCGATTCCCTGCTTCTCATATGGTTCCCTAAGCCCAGAGCCATTTCTGAGTGCATGGCCAGGAGTAACCATTGAGCATCACAGGTGTTGCCCCCAAACAAACAAACAAAAAATTGCACTACCTGTTAAGAGTCTTAAATATCATTGCAGAAGAAACTAGATTCTTGAATATTTCAAGAATATCAGGAATCACAAAACACAAATTACCCTAAGATTTTAAAGAGTATATTGTGAATTAATTAAAGAATATATGAATTAAAATAAAATATATATAGTTTTTGAATAATAAACATTTTATTTTAATTTAACATCTAACATTATTTAAATTTAATATATATTTTTAATTTTCCAAAAATGATAATGCACATAATATACTTAGATTTTTGCATTTGTTGTTTGCATTGGACTTTTAATCCACTAATAAATTATTTAGCTTTTCAAAACTCTGAGGTTGAGCTTTAAATTAGTTTTAAATATATCTTACATTATGGTTTAATTTTATGTTTTTATAAAAGCCCATTCACATTGGCTACTATTCAGTAGATTGCAGAATTCTTATGAGGATGAATAAATAATATTACTGATAAAGGAAAACTCTCCAACTAAAGGGAAATATGAAATTTTTTTCTCCATAAAGAACACATTTCCTCTTTAGCATGCTATTACTAAAGCCTTAATTCAATCATTATTTTCATTTTTTGAAAGGTTTTTCTTCTTGCTTAGTATTTTCAGGGTCTAAGAATAGTGCTCCAAATCTATGACAAAGCTTTGGAAGCTTTGGAATACATTGATGTTATTGAGAAAAAAAGATCCAACACTGAAAACACAACTTTCTTGAATTAGTGAAAGCCCTATGTCAGGCTCTAAACTTTTACAGTACTGATATAAAAAGTGGTTTAATTTGGTCTTATTTTTGTTTTCGCTCTCTCCTCATGTAACTTTCTTTCTGTCACGAAGTTTTTATAATTTTTCAAATAAACCACTGAAGTTACCAAAGGAGGATTATAAGTTATCATTATTTATTAGTTTTTTCTTTTGAAGATGTTCCATTCTGAGTTTTTATTTAAGAAAATTAATTACTATTGAAAAAATTAAGTCACTATCATAATTATGTAAAGTTGGGAAAAGTTTTTTTGTTAGAAAGAAACAAAGTGTTAAAAAAAGAAAATGAATTATCTGGAAATCTGTGTATTCCAATAGAAAGGCATATATATATATATATAACAGGTGCTAAACAGCTAGTACAGGATTTATGGCATTGCCTTGCAAGATTCCAACCAGGGCTCAATTCCCAGTATTATATAGCTTCCCACTAACCATTGTCAGACATGAACCCTGAGCATACAACCAGGAGTAGACAATGAGTTTCTCAAAATGTATTCCAAAAACAAATGCATAAAAGCAGATGATATTATTGTTTAATAATGAGTCAAGGATATAATCACACAATTTTATAATTATAAGCAGTTTTTGAGGAAGGTGATTGGAGAATATGGGAGCATCAATTGAGAGAGATGGGTTGACCATCTCTGGACCTAAGGGAAGTTGGAAATTCTGTGTTTAGAATGTGCTATGCTTTTAATACCCTTTCCTGGCAGTGGATACAAACATGCCACCTATGTATTAGAGGTGACCTAAATAATAGCATGAAATGGGAAAAAAGCAAATACAACTTCACTCTTACTTCTCCTTTACTTTCATATCAGAAGGATGTTTCTGACTGCCTCCACATAAAATAATTACCCAATAGGGGATTTACACGTATCTTCAGCTTCCAACATCCCCATCAGTTCTTTGGGTCAAGAGATTCATGTAATAATGACAGATATATAGACAATCACATGGGGTTAGACCTTTGATGCTTGGAACTGCGTAGGAAGGTTCAATGGAGAAAGAGAATAAGGGCACTATCATTTTATGAAAAACTTAAAGAGACTAAATAAAGATTAATAACTACATAATTTATATGGGGATATATAATTGTCTTTTATATGATTATTCCAATTTCTTGTTATATATTGCTACTTATCTAGTTATACCCAAAATCAGAAGATTAAAATGACAACTAGTTTTGGTTTTTTGAGTCCTCCATTCATAATCTTGGCATTATTCTCCATAGTGGATCTTGCTCTAATTTCTCACAGCGTTGTTTTTATGATAGGAGCATGGATTTGGTCATCTCAGCCAAAAGGCCAGGTATCCTACTTCAAAATCCAACGTATGACTGTTAACAAACTTCTAGAGATACATTTCACTTCTTGCTTTGTTTATTTTTGCTTTTCTGTTTAGTGTTGATATCATACCTGGGATATTCAGGGATTAATGATCACTCTGCTTAGGATGACATAAAGTGTGATAATGAGGTACTAAATGTGGTACAATTGTGATGTTGGATACAAGATAGTTGCTAAATATGTCAAAGATAATATGAAACCAATAGATGTTTCCTTGTCTCTGGGACAAGGTCCAGTAGAAATTGGCATGGGACATCCAAGCAATCCATAAATACTTCATTGACATTCTCAGCTAATGTATTTTACTTCAAAATTTTCTTGTTAGCATGAGTTCAACATTATCTTATTAACTTTAAGTTTAATTTCCTTCTTCAAAACATCAAGTTAAAAGAACAAAAAGAGGAAGTAATTTTTCTTCTTCAAAACTACACCAATAGAAAATAGATAGTTCAATAAAACCATTATAAATTTTGTAATACGATTAAATCAACTCCTGTTGAAGTACATAAAGCTTTTTTTGTTTTTGCTAAATTATATCAGGCCCTGAGCAATTACCATTATTTTAAGAGAAGGATTATTATTGAAGTTTATTTTCCCATACCATAAGAGCTATACTTTGATGAGTCCTAAGAGCTGCAGAATATCTGTGGATACCTTTGAGAAATAAAATCATTTTTCTAGTTAACTGCCAGTTTTCCAGTTATCTGTAAGTTTTATTGGAGTTAATTTTTTAAAAATTCTAATAAATTACTTCTATGCTTGATAAACCAAATTTATTGTTCAGAATAGCATATGTGAGGCAGCATAATTATTTTAAAAATTTTATCTATGCTCAAATGAATCTATACTTTTTCAAAATTAAGATATGCTTATTCCTTTTACCATTTAAATAACATAGTATAAATCTTTTTATATATGAAGATTATACATTACATTTTTTCTATTAGTTTCTGTATATTTTTATTAATTTTTAAAATATTTTGGGAGGCCACTTCCTGTTATGATCAAGGTTTACTCCTGGCTATATGCTCAGAAATCGATCCTGGCTCAGGGGACCATGTGGGACCCTGGGGATCAACCCAGGATTTGTGCTGGGTCAACTGCATGCAAGGCAAACACCCTACTGTTGTGCCATCGCTCCAGCCCCTAGTTTCTATATATTTTTAAATAAAATTATTCCTTATATAAATAATCCTTTAATTCAGGGTCCAGAAATTATATGGGAAGACATTTGACTTGGACACAGCCTATTCAATTTGATACCTGGCACTAAATATGAATTTTTAAGCATGGCACTAAATATGAATTTTTAAGCACTTCCAGGAGTTTCTTTGAACACAGAGCTAAGAGTAAGCTCTAAAAAAGTCAAGGTGTGGTTTGACCACTTTACAACTCTGCAAAAGTAATAAAATAAAAATTTGTTTATATAATTTGATTATAATCTATTACAGTAATATAAAATATTATCATATAATCTGCTATGTGATAAATAAAAGATAAAAGATTTTAATGTTTCAATTAAATCCTTTATTTTAAACATAAAGTCACAATTTGTTCTTTTTCTTTTTTTAATATTATTTATTTTTTGTATATTATTGACAATAATATTTTAGGTACATATTAACATAAAATCAGGGGGATTCCCATATCAAATTGTCCTTCCTCCACCTCCATTCCCGTCCTACCACCTATATCCTCCTCCCTCTCCCTTGGGGCTGCTAGAATAGGTGGTCCCCTCTGTGCCTAGCTTACAACTTAGTGGTCTTATACTTATTTGGTCTTGATACTTCCCTTATTTCCCCCTCTAACTGGGAGGCGGGACTAGATAGTTCTAGTTATGTGGTTTTGTTTGAAGAAGAGAAAAGTGATAAACTGGGGTAAAAATCAAATACACCAAAAATGGGTGGAGTCCTTCTAGAGGCTCTCATCATCGGTTTGAGAGACAAAGGGGAAAAAGAAGGTGAAACACCTCAACAGTGCAAACAGAAGTGTCAAATAAAATAACCAGTGAGCACTCCAACAATAAAGGTAAGTACCACATGAAATCCATGATCTTGAGATAAAAAAAAAAAAACGTGGTTGAGCACATAAAGAGAGAAAAGAAGAAAAATAAATAAATATAAATGGAGACAATAACTTCAATAACCACACAAAAACAAAGAAATTGGCAAATAGTAGATAGATAAATGCAGAAAAATTGCTTTGTGCTTTTTGTCATTTTTCCCCTCCTGCATAGGCACAGTAAATATTGGGGTCATTCAAAAAGGAATTTCCTTGGCCTACAAGATATAGGGTTTCTCCACCCTTGGAGTATATTGTCATGGCATCAACTATAGACTCCGTTCAAGTTCATTTGCTCTCCTCTTGGTGCTTTCGTGATGTTTGGAAGACTTCTGCTCCATCCTGGGTGTTCAAATCAGATCTCTGTATCTAGAGATCTCCGTATCTGCACAGGCCAAGGGGTGGAACTTATGGTGAAGACTTTCTTTGTGGTTTTAGAAGTTCTGTTCCCTACCTGTCATTTTAATCTGTCTTCTGTGGTTGGTGGTCTTGGTCTTTGCGCTGATCCTAGGGTGGAGCCCAGGCTAGCGTCTTTCATTATGGTTCCAGAAGACACACTCCATTGCAATTGTCTCAGATGGACGTTTGGAACTGGAGATCATTGTTGTTGTGCAGGTCTTAGCTCAAACCCTAGACTAGGACTTTTTTATTGGTCACAGGATACATACAGTCCAATCGTGGTTCTATCAGCCAGTCATCTGTAAAACGCCATCTTGGCTTTTGGACAGACCAAGGAGTGAAAAGTCTTATTGCCAGCTAGAGGGGTAGAATAACCTGCTCTTAAGTCAAGTTGTTCCCATTTTCCTCTTCAGGATATCGTATTAGAGCTGGCACTTGTTGGTGTCCAAGCAGCATTAAGGATGTCCCGGATGGGATTTGCTTCCTGTAGCCGTCGTGAAGAACTGTGTCGTTTCTATGTCTGGGATCCCGGGTTCAGGGCTGGACAGATGGTGTCTAATCAACTGGGGTCCAAGTTGAGTACACGTGACATATTTTCAGGGTGGGAGATGTCCCTGTATTGTAAACAAGTATGAGTTCTTATCCCTAGTAGATAAGAGCTCATTTTCATACATAAGGTTTCCCCTTTATTTAGTGTGTCTTTGCAGGGGGAAGTGGTGCTACCTTATATTGCCAGTGCATTTGGGGGTGGAAAAAAAAAAGAAAATGGAAACAGGTCCCACACCCAAGAAAGATAAAAATAGAATTAAAAATATATGTGCTCATATATACATATATGAGGAATAAGGATTTTAAAAAATGAAATAACAAAGTAATTAAAGGAACAAAATGATTCTATAGACTATCTTACATTTGGGGAAAAGCAGGTAGAGAGGTAGTGCAATACAGGCCTTATACTTATGATGGAAGGATAGGTTTCCCCATTGTCTTTTGAGATTTCCTTGTGGACTGTGGGTTCACGGGCACCATTTCATCACACACCCTGAATTTCTTGAGATTGGCAAAAGTTTTGCAGCAGGGAAGTCTTGGGAAGAGTTCTTGCTTTGGGGATACTTTTAGAGATAAGTCTGGTTTCAAGTAACAGTCCACATTAGGTAGAGTTGGCAAGGAGGGCTGCACAGCTTGAGTCAGAGGTGAATTGGTTGCCTTTTCTTGCCAGGGACGAGTTTTGGGCTTAACTGGGTGGCCCTTCGGTTGGGTGTTGGGCACTGGTTCGTTGGGGTAGGAGGTCAGTCTTGATGCCTAATAGATTGAGAACTGAGGGTGAAGGGTTTTAATAAGGTGGGAAATCTGGATGGGATTGAGGATGGAAGGGATAGTCGGATTTCCAAAGGGGAGAAAGGAGAAAGTATATGGAAGGGGCAGGAAAGAAGAAAAGAGAAAATACATTAAAAAGAAAAAGAGAAGAAGAAAGAAGAAAAAAAGAAGGCAGTGAGAAGAGAGGAGGAAAGGGCAAGGGAATGCAAGTTTGCTTGAATGTGTTCAATAAGTAGGGCCAGTAGAATGAGTCTGTAGGTCACAGTTGCTGCTTCAATATTCTGGCTGGTCACGTGTTTCAAATCCTAAAAGGAGGTATAACCTAGAGATAAAGTGTATGTTAAAGAGTTTTCTCGGGACATTCTCGTAGTGGGGACATTCTCGTAGTGCAAGTTGGGTATGGTATCTCGTGATAAAGTCACAATTTGTTCTCATTTTAAACCTGTTTCTTTGCTTTCTCATTGTCAAGGAATCTTTTTTATATAAGTGAACAACTACTGTCACTTCTTGAAGCAGATATTAAAGCAGGTATTAAAGTTGTCTGAAAGATCTTAATCTCAGCTTTGTTGCTTGTGGTAATGGCAACACAATTTCTCAACTGTGGACTTAATACTATTCAACCACAGTAGCAAGTTACTGCTGGTACTTTTATTTGGGGGGAGGTGGGTGTCACACTCAGCAGAACTCAGGGGTAACTCCTGGCTCCAGGCTCAGAAATCGCTCCTGGCAGGCAGGCTCAGGGGACCATATGGGATGCCGGGATTCGAACCACAGACCTTCTGCATGCAAGGCAAACGCCTTACCTCCATACTATCTCTCCAGCCCCTGGTACTTTTTATAGCAGTTTTTGCCTCTGTGATTACCAGTAAGTCTCAACAAAATAACTCTAGAATAGATACTGTTTTCTCACACAACATATATAAAGTTTTTTTAGGTCTGTTTTTCTTTCAGTAGTTCAACAGTTATTAAGAGAGCTTCAATAGGATAATAGTCAGGTTTATAGCAATTTTTAATACTTGGATACCATTTATGTCAACCAACATAAAAATTTTTTGGCATGTGTGTTTGTTTTGTAGGTTCATGTCTAAATGTCTGAGAGTATACAGTAGTCTTCAAACTATGGCCCGTGGGCCACATACTGTATTTGTTCCCATTTTGTTCTTTCACTTCAAAATAAGATGTATGCAGCATGCATAGGAATTTGTTCATAGTTTTTGTTTTTAATATAGTTCGGCCTCCAACGATCTGAGGGACAGTGAACAGGCCCCCTGTTTAAAAAGTTTCAGGATACCTGATTTAGAAGATGGTCTGACAAGTTGCTTGAGGGATGTTTTTTTCACTTTTTTTGATAAACTCTGTCAATGACTTTTATATCTTCTCTCAGCCTATTTGATCTATCCAGAGATGACCGAGTCATGTTGAACACTACTACTAATACTGTTTTGCTACTTATGTCTTTCTTCAAATATACTAACAGTAATTTTATGTATTGTACTGGCCCCTATTGGGTGCATATATGTTTCATAATGTGATTTCTTTCTGATGTACACATTCCTTGATTATTAACATTACTTTCACTGTCTCAAAACTGTTTTAAGTCCGAAGGCCACCCAGTCATTTTAAGGGAGTTATTTGCAAAAGATTATCTTCCAATCTTTGGCTATGTGTCTGTGTTTGAACTAACTAGTTAAATGTCTTTCTTGCAGGAAGAAAATTGCAGAATTCCATAGTCTGATGCATTTTGACACTCTGTGTCTCTTAACTGGTGCTTTAGTCATTGCCATTAAGAGACATAATTGTCATGGAATTTTATGCCATCATATTTTTTGTAGAATTTGATATGTTTTTCAGTTTGTCTTTCCTTGAAGTAAACATTTCAGTACTTCTTTAAGATTCGTCTTGAGTCTGTAAAGTTCCTGAGATATTGTTTATCTGCGAAGCTGCATTTCCTTGCTTCAAACATGAAAGATAGTCTGGCTGGGTGAAGCGTTTTAGTGAGACATTCTATGCTTTGAAGGTTTCTATTTTTTTTTTTTTTTTACCATATACCACCACTACTTTTGTGCCTGGATGGTTTCTTATAACAAATCTGCTGTAAACCTTATGTTTGCATCTTTGAATGTAATTTCTCTTTTTGATATTGATGCTTTCAGTAGTCTATCTCTATGCTTTTCATCATTGTGACTAGAATGTACATGGAGTACTTTTATCTTTTTTAAACTGGTACTCTGGACATCCTGAATGTGGATGCAAGCACTCTTCAAATCTGGGAATTTCTCAACAATGATGTCTTTAACTGTTGCTTCTTCATAGGGATTTTCTTCCTGGCACCTTGAAATCTCAATAATTATTACGTTGTTTCTATTAAATTTATTCCAAAGCTCTATTGTTGACTGTTCACTTATTTTGATGATTTTCTCCCATCTTCTGCTAGTTAATTTTATGGCTCTTTGCTACTTTTTTTGTTGAAAGGGGTTGTTGTGTAGCTTATATTCCAGCTCACTGATTCTACTATCAGCAGCTGTTATTTTGTTGGTAAAGCTTTCTAGTAAATTTTTCATTTTTTTCTACCAGTCCTGATACTCATGTTTGACATTTTCTCATTTATTTTTTTTTGTCCCCAATTTCCAATCCAGACCAGGCAAGGGTCTGGGTTGAAGTGTATAAAGGGTGCGTTTGCTGTACCTCCTTTTTCTATACAGTCCGTGTGAGGAACACAG
>PVKC010017350.1:0-20260 GCA_004027635.1 Crocidura indochinensis | reverse complement strand
GAAAGAAAGAAAGAAAGAAAGAAAGAAAGAAAGAAAGAAAGAAAGAAGGAAGAAAGAAACAAAGAAAAGGAAGGAAGGAAGGAAGGAAGGAAGGAAGGAAGGAAGGAAGGAAGGAAGGAAGGAAGGAAGAAAGAAAGAAAGAAAGAAGAGAGACAGTAAGAGATATAAGAAGGAAAGGAAGAAAGGAGGTAGAGGAGAGATAGAGGAAGAAAGAAAGAAAAAGAGAGAAGAAAGAAAAGATAAAGGAAGGGAAGGTAGGAAGCAAGGAAGGAAGGAGATCTTGACTTGGAATTCTCTGTTGGTAAGTAATGATGAGCTTTTTTTTTTTTTTGGTTTTTGGGCCACACCCGGTGACGTTCAGGGGTTACTCCTGGCTATGCGCTCAGAGGTCGCTCCTGGCTTGGGGGACCATATGGGAACCGGGGGAATCGAACCGAGGTCTGTCCTAGGCTAGCGCTGGCAAGGCAGGCACCTTACCTCCAGCACCACCACCCGGCCTCCAATGATGAGCATTTTTTCATGTGCCTGTTGGACATCTGTTGGGTTTCCTCAGAGAAGTGTTAGGGGTTTTTAAGTTGTGTAGTGTTAAACTTTGTGAATACTTTGTATAGCCTAGATATCAAATCTTTATCTAATGTGTTAATGCAAAATTTTTCCTACCAAGTTAGCTGTCTTTAAGTTTTAGCCCGTGTATCTTTTCCATACAGAAACTTTTTAGTTTGGTGTAGTCCTATCAAACTAATGTAGACCTTGCCATTGGCATACTGTCATTCAAGATTCCTTTGAGGTCTAAGTCTTGGCTTATTCTTCCTATGACATTTATGGATTCAATGACATTTATGGTTTCAGGTCTAATATCAAGTTCTTTAATCCACTGTGAATTGATTTTTTGTATGATGTGAGATATGAATTTATCTTTAATTTCTTACATGTGGTAATCCAATGGAGTATTATGCAGGCATCAGGAGAGATGAAGTCATGAAATTTTCCTCTACATGAATGGACATGTAAACTATTATGCTGAATGAAATAAGTCAGAGATAGACACAGAGTAGTCTCACTCATCTATGGGTTTTATGAAAAATAAAAAACATTATTTTAATAATGCCCAGAGACAATAGAGATGAGGACTGGAAGGACCAGCTTATAATATGAAGCTCACCATAAAGAGCGGTGAATGCAGTTAGAAAAATAACTACACTAAAAGCTATCATGGCAATGTTAATTAGTGAGAGAAGTAGAATGCCTTATCTAATACAGGGAGGGAGGTAGGGGAGGAGGGAGATGAGAGGCATTGGTGATAGGTTGCACTGGTGAAGGGAAGATGTTCTTTTTATGACTGAAACCCAACTACAAACATGTTTTGAATCATGGTGCTTAAATAAAGATATTATTTTTAAAAATAAGTTTGTTATTTTTATAGATAGCTTTCTATAGATAGCTGTTACTATCTTTAGAAAGGTTCCTTCCACACCTGTTTTGCTAATTATATATGGGCATTGGATCTTGTCAAATGTTTCCTCTGCATAGATTGATATGGACATATGATTTTTATCCTTTCTTTTACTGATGTGGTGTATTATGTTCATTCATTTGCAAATATTAAACCATCCTTACATCCTAGGGATGAAACCCACTTGATCATAATGTATAATCTTTTTTATGTTTGTTGGATTTTTTAAAGAATTTTGGGAATTTAATTATTCAAGTCAATTGAAAATGGGAAAAAAAAGCTGGGGCAGTCATTCTTTTATTAGACCAAATTGCATTCAACCTCAAGAAAGTACTCAGAGACAAAGAAGGTCAGTACTTACAGCTCAGAGGAACATTAGACCAAGCAGTACTAACTCTGATTAATATTTATGCACCAAATGTAGAGCCAGCAAAATATGTAAGGCACTTGCTTACAAACCTAGAGAAAAATATGGGAAGAAATGGGATAGTAGTAGGAGATTTAAATACTCCATTATCACCACCAGATAGAAAACTAGCAAAGACATAAGAACCCTAAATGAGAAACTAGAAGAACTAGGATTAATGGACTTATATAAGGCCCTCCACCCCCAGGAAACAGAATACACATTCTTTTCAAGAGCACAAGGAACCTTAATTAGAATAGACAATGCCTTAGGATATAAATCTAACTTGCACAAAGTCACAAATATAATTAATTATTAATTTAATAATATTAAATATAATATTAATTAGAATAGACAATGCTTTAGGATATAAATCTAACTTGCACAAAGTCACAAATATAAGGATTATAAGAAGCACCCTATCAGATTACTATGCAAGAAGTTTGGCATCAATATTTATCAGTGAGATTGTTCTGTAGTTTTCTTTCTTGATAGTATCTCTGTCAGCTTTGGGAATGAGCATAATGAGCATAATGTTAGCTTCATAGAAAGTATTAGGACATATCTTTGATATTTTGGAAGAGTCTAAGGATCGATGGTAGTAACACTTCTCTGAATGTCTGATAAAACTGTTGGCTCTTGAAAGACATATTTCCAGTCTTCATCAGCAATTTACAGTACTCATCACAGCCAGTAGTTTTTTACTATAAAAGAAGAAGGCTGCTTTCTCAGTAATGAAAATGCCCCTTCTCAAAGGATCTTTAGAGTTAGGACAACCCTGAGTGGAGTGTAGCAATTTCCCAACCAAGTTGAACCCCTGGGGACAATTGGCAAAGCAACTTTGGAGCTGTCTGGTATTCACAGGCATTAAGTTGGGCATGTTTACTTTCTCAATACAACAAAATTAAATTTAATGTGCAAAAACAGTGAAGTCCATATTAATATCAGCTGAAGGAAGAATAATTATAGTTTTGGCTTCTAGATTTTCAGGTCACTTTCTTTAAAAGAGCATTCTTTTGTAATTGTGAAAATTGATGCTGGAGAGTCTAAGAATATAGACGATTATCATATAGTAGAACTTTCTGCAGCATAAAAATGGCCTTTATGCAAACAAAAGCAATTTAATTATTTTGACAATAAACATGATTTACTCCATAGCAAATTGCAGAAGAGAACAGCAAATTTGGGTTTTGCACACACAATGAGAACCCTTCATGCTCATTGACAAATATAAATCTAGTAACTTCCAATAGACACTTTGGAGACCTTCCCATTACTTTAACCAGAGATAGAAACAGTAAAAGATGCAAGATTTGGAGGATTCTGTCTCTAGTCACATGTGGAAAAGTGTGAGCAAACACACTCTCACAATACTTTTCTTTCAGAGCTTCCCAAATACACTAAATTAATGTACTTAGTAGCCTCTAACCACACATGGGTATCTTGCAACCATAATGTAGCTAGACTTTATATTTTATTTAAGTTTATTTAATTAAAACTTAAATGGAAAATAACTGTATTATGGGAAATTATTATCAAATTAGAGCAGTTTTGAAAAATAAAATTTTGGCATGAGCTGAAAAATGTTATGGTTTTCTCATTAAACTCATTAAAACTGGTTTTCTCATCAGTTTCTATGTAGAACTTTAGGTTTAGATAAATACTGAGTATGATACTTTCTCATTTCCACCCAAGCAAGAAGCCTGTCTTTCAATTGATTTCAGAGCTTTTCTGAGTGAAACAGTCACTAAAAAATTTCTGGAGGGGCTGGAGAGATAGTGCAGCGGTAGAGCGTTTACCTTGCACATGGCTGACCCAGGATTAACCTGGGTTCGATCCCTGGTGTCCCATATGGTCCCCCAAAGCCAGGAGCAATTTCTGAGCACATAGGCAGGGGTAACCCCTGAGCATCACTGGGTGTGATCCCCCCAAAAAAGAGAGAGAAATAAATATATATTTGTTAAATAGATTATATGCCCCCACAATTAAATGAAACAATATTTACTTCTAAGAATAATTTTAAAGTTTTATATATAAGAAATAATAATATCATTTTCTTTGAGATATTTCTGATATAAATGCTATGAACAGAATCCATAGATATGTGTTTGCCAGGAAGACTATGACACGACTGTTAAAAATGTAGACTTAATTTGAAATTACTTAAATAATGACTTCTAAACTTTTCATCATTTGACCTTCAGCAAGTTATTTAACTTCGTTAATCCTCAGTTTATTTGTGTGTAAAATGAATAATGACAGCTTCTACTTCATGGGATTATTGTGAGGACGACATAAGATAATGATCAACAAGACTTTAGCTCACACCTGGTAAGCGTTCAACTCAAGGTAACTATTACCCCCTCCATAATATGAAGACTAACAATTATGTAAAGAAGTTCAGAGGTGGGGCCGGGCGGTGGCACTGCAGGTAAGGTGCCTGCCTTACCGCGCTAGCCTTGGACGGACCACGGTTCGATCCCCCGGTTCCCATATGGTCCCCCGTGCCTGCCAGGAGCATAGCCAGGAGTAACCCCTGAGCGTCACTGGGTGTGGCCCAAAAACCAAAAAAAAAAAAAGAAGTTCAGAGGTGTTTTCCATGTATTAATCATGCACTGATATTCTGAGTTCAGACATTTGGACATAAACCAGTCTTGCAAATATCTCTCATTGCCCATTCCCTGCATTTTATCTTCATTGAGTACTCAATGAACAGTCAACATATTTAAGAGGTAGGCCATTGTTCATCAAACAGGTATCCTAAACTCCTTGAAAGGAGTCACAGAGTTTAGAGAATGACTTAGCAGATAAAACAGTCATGTTTTTCTAAATGCCAAGACATTTGGGAATTTAAAAACTCCTGAGTACTCTTTTAAGGACAATAATGAAAGCTAAACTTCTTCTATGATCTAAATCCCAATCTTGTTTTGTAAAAAACAAGTCAGGATTGCTCTTAGGTTGTCCTTTTGAAATAATTGTGTAATAATTAGCTTTTAAAGAGACTTTTTCATATTGTTGATCAGCTATCTGTCATAGAAATACATTCTTATTTTAATCTGATTATTTATTTATTTATTTATTTATTGGTGTTTGGGTCACACCCAGCGGTGCTCAGGGGTTACTCCTGGCTGTCTGCTCAGAAATAGCTCCTGGCAGGCAAGAGGGGCCATATGGGACACTGGGATTCGAACCAACCACCTTTGGTCCTGGACCGGCTGCTTGCAAAGCAAACGCCGCAGTGTTATTTCTCCAGGGCCTTAATCTGATACTTTAAAAATGCAAATGCATAAACACATTTTCCTACCCTTTTCTAAAATTATGGGTGAGGAGTAGAGGGAGATCATAAAATTCCATTTAACCATGAAATGGAAAATTCAGAATACAATTTTTATTAAAGCTGTTAGTTTTTTTTTTTTCTATTACTTTTTGCTTCCTAGTTGAAACCTTCTTTTGAAAGGGCTCATAGTGTGTTCTGGAGCAATCACATGGACATCAGTATCCTGTTGTTCTGTACCCTTTGTGACCCTTTCAGTAAACAATGAAAAACATTGAATAGATTTCTTCTGAAGTTGGGTGATACTATTTTTTAGCCTTGTGATATAAAAATTAAGGAAGAAATAACCCTCTTTTCAACAAAGTAAATTAAGAAATTTTTCCTCTTTATTTTATTTTATTAGTTTTTGTTTGCACTCAGGGTTTACTACTAGCTCTGCACTTAGGGTTTATTCCTGGCAGGGCATGCAGGACTCTATGTAGTGCAAGGGGTTGATAACTAGGCCATCTGCATGAAAGAGTGTTTGACCTGCTGTACTCTGCCCCCCTCTTCCACTTTTAAACAGTCTCTGGTGGTAAAATTGGCTTTTCCATGCCTAAAGGACAGTGATCAATTCCTTCTGCCTCCCATCCAGACTGATCAAGTCTGAGCACTTGGCACAGATTTCCTTCTGCAGCTGTCTGGGACTCCAGAATCCAGGAGCTTTGCTGTAGGTCAAGCAAGGAAGCACCTCTTAGTCCTGGACTTCTGTAAAATATGGAGAAGCTTGTACAAAAAGTCCAAAGTCCCAGAAAGGATCCCCAAAGCATTGACTTCCTAAGTACCCATCTTCCTCCCAGTTTCCTTCCTTCTCTCAACTCTTCAGCTCAGTCACCATGTGCTGTTTATAGGTGTGGTGAAAGATATAAAGATAAAAATATGAGTAACAAAGAGATAATGAAGATAGCTGAAGAGATAGTACATGTAGGTAGGGCACATGCCTGCATGTAACCAACCTCGATTCAATACTCATTAAGTATCCTCTGGGACCAGTAGTGATCCCTTGCACAGTCAGAAGTAAGAAAAAAAAACAACGAACTCACAGTCTAAGAAGGTAATAAAATAGGTAGGATCTGCACATACCTTATAGAATTAGCCTAGACTACCAGGTATACAGCCAATATGTATCCTACTAGTAGAAAAGATCTGGAACTCACTGGGGACTTCTCTTTCCAGAAGGTTCTAAGGAATGGCCTTCTGTACTGCTGTTTTTCTCATTTGTAATAGGACCTGAACTCTGGCACAGCATCAGTCTTCCCTTCGTATTGGACTACAATGCTGAGTCCTACCCTTAAACAGCTCTGAGGAGAGAAGACTGTCAGAACCACCTGTGAACCAAGCCTATGGGCAAGGGTAAGGTCTTCAGAGGGCAAAGAAAGATTGGAGGCAGGTGGCTTGCTAAGTACAGAGAACATGGTCAGATATACTGATACACTGCATCAGAATACTGAAAAGTAATCTAAATCCCTCCCTGATTTCTAAAGTTCATTTTAATTTTTATCTCCCTTTAAAGAAAAAGAGAAGAACCAATAGAAGCAGGAATAATTAGATACTTGCTATGTAAGTGCATTACTGAAACTTTAGTTTAACCTTTAGGTAAATCTAGAAGTCACCCAACAGATCTTGCTTTCAAAAACAACTGTCAGTAAGTGGTTTTTGTGTCTTTCATTTTGTTTTCAGGGTTTGTATTAGAGAGATAGGTTTCACTTGTTACATTTATTTTAGAATAACAAATAATAGTTGGCCACAGAAAATATCAGTGGTCAGTGGCCACAGCAGTCAAGTTCTCAGACAATATTCAGCAAGCCCTGAAAACTAAACAGAAAAAGGTCATCATTGGAGAAACAAAATGAGGAGAGAGCATGGAGTGGCTCCCAAGAGAGAGAGTCACCATCACCAAGCTTCTCCATATTTTACAGAAGTCCGGGACTAAGAGGTGCTTCCTTGCTTGACCTACATCCACTGATTGGTAATTTGTAATTCAGGCTAAAAACAAAACAAAAGTAGTCGTTGTTCTGATACTTGTCCGGATAACATCCCAAGGAAACTCTTGAACTGGCAGGAGAGAAAAGTAGATAATGGTCGATGCTGTCATTTGAGTTCGAAAAGAACTGATTTTTCTTTTTAAAGGAACATCTTCAGTTTCTAAGACCATACCGAGGGTTTCTAACTGCAGCTCAAAATTTTCCACTGAGCTCCCTGAGAACAAACAGGCTCAGTGGAGAATGCCCATATCACTGCAGTTCCCAGAGCCCTGGGGACTCATAGGCACACCACACACTGAGTTGGCAGCTTTCAACCCAAGTGGAGGAAGGTTGCTTTGGCCACTGACTGCCCCTCCCTCATAAGAATTATTTTCTGTTTTAACTTTGCCGATGAAAATAAGAATTTCACTGGCCAGAGAGATAAGATAGTAGTTAAAGTGCTTGTCTCCTTAGCGGTTACATCTATGATCCTGGTTTTAATCCCTGCACCATGTATGGTCCTCTGAGAAGAGACCAATATCTCGATCCTGACCACTGTTTGAAGTGGACCCCCCTCAGAAAATTAATAAGAATTTTTTATGAATCACATATCCAAATTATTATAATCATGACATAAGTAAGATAAAATTTCCTAAACATATAAAATATATTTTGTTTAGGTGTTTTAAAGTTTATTAAATGTGTGATTTGCCTTTTTATTTTAATTTTTAAAGAATTATTAGTTACAAATTATTCATTATTGAGTTTTAAACATATAGTGTTTCAGCACCAATCCAACCAGCAGTATCAACTTCCCTCCACCAATATTCCCAAAGTCCATTCCAAACCATCATCCCCCACATTCACCTCGCATTATAACAGGCACATTTTGAAGTTTGGTTACTAAAATTTGGGTCTTAAGATTTTATTGTTGAACCTGTAGCCTAGATATTCAATTTTGTCCTTTCTTGACACAACCAATGCATCTGTATCTACTTGGCCCCTACTCCCCATTATTTCACATCTGTTTGGTTCCTCCTCCCCACAATTTCTTTCCTTCTCTTCGCTATCCAATTGGGTCAAGAGTATTCTAGACAACCCACAACTAAACCATCACATTCACTCATGCAGTTATTCTAAATATCACATATAAGTTATATAATCCTATATTTATTCTTCTCTTTCTAGCTTACTTCATTTAACATACTATCTCCCAATGTCACTGAGATTGTATCAAATTGCATAATTAAATTATTTCTTACAGTTATGTAATATTCTATTTATATATGTACCAAATCTTCATGATCCAGTAATCTGCTATTGGACATTAAGGATGATTCCAAGTCTTTTTTTTTAATTATCTTTATTTAAACACCGTGATTACAAATATGATTGCAGTAGTATGATTACAGTCATGTAAAGACCACCCTCTTCACCAGTGCAAGATTTCCACCATCAATTTCCCAGATCTCCCTCCTCCCACCCCACCCACACCAGTACTCGAGAAGGCTTTCTATTTCCCTCATTCATTCACATTGTTATGATGGTTGTCAGTGTAGTTATTTCTCTAACTGCACTCATCACTCTATGTGGTGAGCTTCATGTCATGAGCTGCACCTACATGGGTAGATGGGGGAGGGGGAAATAAGGGTTGGGACTGAGGCAGTAAAATATTAGAAATTAGCTTTGTATGGCAGTATCAAGGTCACAATACAAGATGGATATTATGCATATATAAACTATATGCATACAATACTATCAATAGGAGACCAAGGAGAAAAAATTTCCAGTGACTGTCCCAACATAAACCAGTGCTAGAACAGCCCGCCCATTTCCCAAAGCACATGCCCATTAGTGTAGGGAGAGGTAGGGGGAAAGCCTGATGACCTCTATAGAATCCACCTGGACCGGCGCTCAGGGAAGGCCTGGAGTCCAGGGGAGAAAGATGGGTATGGCTGGGGGCCTGCCAAGCATCTCAGCCCTCCACAGGCTAGGGAGAAGGCCTCTGGCATGGAGATTTCCCAAGCTCCATATCTGGCAAGAGCTGGCCTCCAGAATCAAAGGGGAAACTGGAAGCCAGATATCTGCCCACCCTCCTCCCCATGCACCTCCCCTCTGGAGTACGGAGGGAGGGGGGAAGCCTGAGGACCTCTAAGAGTCCACCTAAAACTCACTACTAGCCATCGGAGCTGGCACCCCGGGGAAGCCCTGGTGATTTCAAGTCTTACCTATTGTACCGAGTGTTGCAATGAATACTGGTGTTCATATGTCCTTTGAATGAATGTTTTTCAGTGCTGGAGATAGATACCCTAAAGTGGTACTGCTGGGTTATATGGCAGCTCAATTCTGACTTTACTAAGAACCCTCCATATTGTTTTACATAGGGATTAAACCAGACAGCCTTCTCATCAGCAGTGGATGAGAGCTCCTTTTACACAATATACCTGCCAACACAGATTGTTTTCACTATTATTGATATGTGCTATCGTCACTGGTGTAAGATCCAATCTGCATTGGATTTATTTGGATTTCTTAGTGATAAGTCATGATGAACAATTTTCCATGTGCCCAATTGTCTTCCTCAAAGAGAAGTCTGCTCATTTCTTATCCCCATATTTATGGGGTTTTTAGATTGTTGGAGGGAAATCTTTGTGAGTAATCTGTATTATGGATATCAACCCTTTATCTGATTGTTGAGGGCAAATATTTTCTCCAACTTAGTTAGTTGTCTTAGATTTAGCCAATGTTTCTTTTGTCATACAGTAATTATTAGTTTGATGTGTTCCATTTGCTCATATTTTATTCTATAGACTTTGCCATTGGCATCAAATCATTAAAGAATCCTTTGAAGGCTAGTCTTGGAGTATTATGTTTATGTTTTCTTGATGTACTTTATAACTTTCAGGTTTGATTTTGAGGACTTTGATTCACTATAAGTTGACTTTTGAGAAAGGTGTGAGATATAAATCCAATTTTAATTTCTCAAGCATGGTAATACAATTGGTCCAACATCATTTGTTGAAGAAGCTGTCTTTATTCCATTTTATGTTCATGAGTTCCTTTGTCAACAACTAATTGACTTTATACTTGGGAATTGTTGTTGGATATTCTGTCTGACCTATTGGTCTGAAGGTCTGTTTTTGTTCTAATACCATGCTGTTTTGATTCACTATGGCTTTGTAGTACAGCATTAAGTTAGGTAATGAGATGCCTCCTACTTTTTTGTTTTTCAGTATGGTTTTGTCTATCTGGAGTATTTTAGGATTTCACACAAGCTTTGTGATTGACTGTTCTATATCAATATGTCAAAGTCCCTGAAGACTGTTGTCTGAATTTGAATAAAGATTACATTGAATCTATATAGCAATTTAGGTAAGGTTGTCATGTTATTAACAATGATTATTTCCATATCTAGGTCTTCTTTCATTTTTTCCTTAAGTGTTTTTGAAGTTTTCATGGTATAGATCTCTCATATATTTTGTTGATTCCTAGGTACTTGATGGTTTGTGATACTATTTTAAATGGGAGAGATTCTTTCATTTCTGTCACCTTTGCATAAAGAATGCAACAGAGTACCCTGCACTGACATTATTTTTAATATTTTTTTATTTAAACACCTTGGTTACAAACATGATTGTGGTTGGGTTTCAGTCATATCAGATGACACCCCCCATCACCAGTGCAACATTCCCATCACCAATGACCCAAATATCCCTCCTCCCCTCCCTGCCCCTACTTGTACTCTAGACAGGCTTTCCACTTCCCTCATATATTCTCATTGTTAGGACTGCACTGACATTTTAACCAAACTTTGCTAAATTAGTCTATAGTTTCTAGAAGGTTTTTTTGGTGTGGACTCTTTATTTAAAGTCTTCAAGGTATATCATCATGTCATCTGCAAATAGAGATTGCTTGACTTATTCTTTTCCAGTTTGGATCCCTTTGATTTACTTCTCTGCCTGATTGCTGTTACTAAGACTTCTAATACTATGTTGAATAAGAGTGGAGACACTTTTCAGGGTGGTCAGATCTGTTATTTTTCCACCAATTACTGTCTTGGCTCAGTTTTCTATTCTCAAATGAAGGAAAAGCATGATCAAAATAAGATCTTGGGACAACAAGATAAAATCTAAAAATCAGTAAATAAATAATATTTTTGACAGGGGATCCCAGAGATATGGAGAGCAGCTCTTCAACTCGAATGAAACCTCCAAAATTCCTGAGTTGGTGACAAGATGCCCAACAGCTGGAGAGGAAACACCAGCCATCACTGGATCAAAAATCAAATTCCTAAAGAGATTGCTGGAGAAAGCAGCAGTGATGAATGAGTGGCACCCTAACATTGTCCCAATTTTGTTCTGGTGAGCTGGAACTCTGAAGAGTTGCATAGGTCCATCACAAAGCCAAGTTTGCAGGAGGTGGTTATCAGAAAGTGCAGCTGACACCAATGTTCCCCATTTCCCTCGTTCTCCACCTTTTGCCAGTCTTCAAGACAGGCATTCTATTCCTCTTATTATCATTGCCAAGGTACGTAGCTGCTGGTGCAGTTATTTCTCTGACTTCTCACATTGGTTGTGGGAAAGTTACACTGGTGAAGGGTGGAGTACATTCAATGACAAAAACCCAACTAGGAATATTTTTGTAACCATAGTACTTAAATAAAGAAATTATTATTACTATAAGTAAATAAAAATAAAATTTCAAAAAAAGAAAGTGCAGCTGATCACAGAGGGAGTTCTCCAGCTGGAGCTTTGAAGACCAGTGCAGATCCAACCCCAGAGCAATGTTTGCAGGATGCAGACATTAGAGAGCAGCTGATCCATTGAGGAAGTGCAGCTAAGATAGGTGGGTTCCTGTGATCAGGCAGCACAGCTATGAGACAATGTTTTATATATCTTAGATATTTACCCTTATTTGATGGGTATTGGGTGATTAGTTTTTCCCATTCCTAGGTAGTCTTTGTATCCTCATCATTGTTTCCTTTGAGATACAGAAGCTCCTCCGTGTACAGTAGTCCATTTTGTTTATATTTGTTTCCACTTGCTTGGACAGTTGTATTTGATCTTTGAAGATGCCTTTAGCATGTTCTACTTGCATCTTCCTCTATGTACTTATAGTTTCAGCTCTGATATCAAAGTTTTTCATCCATTTGCTTCTGCCTTTGTGCATGGTGTTAAACAGAGAACTGAGTTCACTTTTTTTACATGTAGTTGGCCAATTTTCAACACTATTTGTGGAATGTTTGGTAAAACTTACCTGTTTGGTAATATTCACAAAAACTCATCCTGGCCTGGACTTTTTATTCTTGGGTAGATTCTCAATTACTATTTTAATTGCCTTGCTTAGGATTGGCCTGTTTAGGCTACATATTTACTCTTCAATTAATTTTTGTGATCATATATATCCAGAAATCTGTCCATTTCTTCTGGATTTTCTAGCTTAAACATGAAAAGTCTCATAGTAAGCTCTCATGATGTCTTGGATTTCTGGGGATTCTGTTGTAATTTCTCATCTTTCATTTCTGATCCAATTTATTTGAGCATTTCTTTTTTTTTCCTTTGTGAGTTTTGGCAATGGTTTGTCTATCTTGTTTATTCTTTTGAAAAAAATACAGCTCCTGGTTTCATTCATTCTTTGTATTTATTTATTGGTTTCTATATTGTTGACTTATACTCAGGTTTTTTTAATAATTTTTATTTTAATCATAGTGGTTTACATATCGTTCACAATAATATTCCAGTTACATATTATACTCTGGTTTTTATTACTTCTTTGATTATACTAGATTTTACTAGTGTTTGGGTTCCGTTGTTGATTTTCTAGATTTTTAAGGTGTGCCTTTAGTTTATTGATTTTACCTTTTTCTTCTTTCCTTATGTAGGCTTTTGGTGTTGCCACTATCATTTTCCCCTAATTACTCCTTTTGCTGTACCCCATAGCTTTTGGTAACATGTTTCTTCATTATTACTAGTCTCTTTGTTTCTTTCTTGATATCTCCCCTTTGATCCAGCTATTATTAAGCAGCATGTTGTTCAGCCTCCAGGTGTTAAAGTTTCTCCACATCTTCTATTTATAATCAATCTCTATCTCTGTGGCATTGTGATCTGACAGGCTGCTTGTTAAGTTAAATTTGTGTCCTAGAATTTAGTCTATCCTAGAAAATGTTCCATGTGCACTATAGAGAATAATATGAATTTAGCTTTTTGAGGATGTAGGACCTTTATAAATCTATTAATCTCAGCTCTCTGGTTTCTCATTCAGGGCTTTTATGATATTTTTCATAATAAATCTCTCCAGCAGTGAGAGTGGTGTTTTTTAATTCTCCTCTACTATCATATTTTCTGTCATGCATTTCTCTAGGTTTGTGAGCAAAGTCTTACAAACTTTGATGATCCAACATTTGGTGAGTGTATGTTGATTCAAGTTTTTACTTCTTGGTCTATTATTACCCTGATCAATAAGTAGTGACCATCTTGTCTCTAATTACTTTCTTGAGGTTGAATGCAATTTAGTCTGATATAATTATTTCTCTCCCAGACTTTTGTTTTTCAGTGACTTGAATATTGTTTTCTATCCTTTTACTCTGAGTCTATGTTTGTACTGTGATTTTAACTGTGTTTCCTATAAACAGCAAGTGGTTTCGATGCCTCATTCAACCTTCCACTCTTAGTCCATTGATATTAAAGGAAGCCATTGACAGAAGAGCTGTTGCCATAATATTATGTAAGGTTGTTCTTCTACAATTAATTATTTTGTGTATACAAATGATCTTTTGGTGGTTAATTTAGAGTTGATTTGATTGTCACAAATGTTGCCCATTCTTTTTTGTCTAAGAATATTTTTTATTCCACTGTACCATATAAATGAGAGGTTTTCTGGATAGTTGCTTCTAGTTTTAAAACTTCTTTTTAGTAATTTGAACATATCATTCCACTCTTTTTTTTGCCTGGATTATTGCATATGGGAGATCTGTTATGATTTTAGTATTCTTTCCTTTATATTTAAAGTTTTTCTTCTCCCTTATTGCTTTAACAAGTCTTTCTCTCTTTTGTTTTTGCCATTTTGATTACTAGATTGGTGTTATTCTGTTTTAGTCAATTCTGTTTGGTTCTCTTTTAGCCTCTTGAATTTGTGCAGTTGCCTCTTCCAAAATGTGGGAGAGTTCTCTGCGATTTTCTTTCCCATTACCTGTTCTCTTTTTCCTCTTTCCTCACCTTCTTGTATTCCTCTAATTTAGAGATTATTCCTTCATCTTTGTTCATTAATTCCTTACATTTTCTTCCATCCATTCCTCTCTCTTTTTTTCTTCTTGGTCAATGCTGGCTTGTAATTTATCTTCAAGTCTGGCTATATGGTTCTCCCCTGTGAGATTCTGCTACTACAATATGCTAATGTGTCCTTTTGCTCCTTTGATTCTATTTGTATGAATTACCTTTTCTTCTCAAAGAGTTCTTCTTTGAATTGGTTTAATTTCTCTTCTATAGATTATTTAATTTTGCTGGCTAGTGCTTCCTAAGTTTCTTTTCCAGTGCATTAACTGTTCGTTTTAGATTCTCATCAAACAGGCTCAAATGTTTTGATGGACTTGCAGATTTACTTAAGTTTCTCTCCCTATCTGTTATTGTAGTTTACCTTATTAGTTTCCCCATTGTTCTATGCATTTGTGGGTTTTAATGGTGTAGTTTCAGGTTCCCCACTAATTGAGAAGTGATCTGATTAATTATTTCTAGCAATTGGTGACTAATACTACATTTCAGGTTATTTTCCTGACTATGCAGGGTTATTTGAATATGCTAATAAAATATCGATTAGTTACTCTGTTGGACTGACGAGTTTGGAGGAGGCTGTATAATTTCTGAGAAATAGAAGTGCTACAGCCAACCCTCCTGGTAATAGGAAGTATTTATTGGCATGTCTTTCCCTGAACACACTAACATCCACATAGTTTTGGGGACAGAAGGAAGACAGGTGTTAGAACTGGAGACTCTCTTAGAAGTAGGGCAGCACAGCAAAGGAGTCTAAAGTCCCCACATTGGTAGACTAGAGCTATCAGTTTCAGCTTTAGGATGACAGGTCCAACCCACAGCATGATACATCTGGGGTCAGAGGCCAGACAGTCTCTAACATATGTCCTCAAGAGGACATGCCAGAAGTAAGTCCTGAGCACCAGTGGGAGTGACCAAAAATCAGTTTAAAAAGATAGGAGAGGTGGAGCCCAAGCAATAGCACAGCTGTAGGGCATTTACCTTGCATACAGCTGATCTAGGATGGGCCTGGTTTGATCCCAGTGTCCCATAGCCAGGAGCAATGTTTGAGTGCATAGCCAGGAGTAACTCATGAGAGTCAACCAGTGTGAACCAAAAACAAAACAAACAAACAAAAAATAAGAGGGGAGAGTCAAGAGAACCAATCTGTGGTAGAAAGCTTGTCACAGTAGACCAGTGCAGTTAGGGTAGAGAAGAGACCACTATGA
This sequence comes from Crocidura indochinensis, assembly GCA_004027635.1. Classification (NCBI taxonomy): domain Eukaryota; kingdom Metazoa; phylum Chordata; class Mammalia; order Eulipotyphla; family Soricidae; genus Crocidura; species Crocidura indochinensis. The sequence goes on along the minus strand of PVKC010017350.1, from coordinate 4,651 downwards.
CAATAATAGTTGGAATTCTGGACAAGTACTAGGCACTAAAAAGAGATAAAGTGATGAAAGGTTCCCTTTTCAACAACTATAGTGAAAACTAGTCTCTAAAAGGAAAAAAGGAAGAAAGACAGAAAGAAAGAGGGCTAAGCAGGAGGGAGGTTGGGAGGAAAACTGGGGACAATAGTGGGGGAAAATGTGCACTGCTGGTGTATATTGTAAGACTGAAACTCAATTGTCAACAATTTTGCAACCACAGTGTTTAATAAAATGAAAAAATAAGAGAGAGGGCCACAGTGGACAGAGCATTGCCTTGCATGTAACTGACATCATTTTGTACCTTATATGGTCTCCTGAGTCTTACATGGGTGATACCTGAGCACAGAACCAGAAATAAGCCTGAGCATAACTAACTGTGCCACCTCCCCCATCCAAAAAAAAAAAAAAAGAAAAAAGGAGGAAAAAGAGGAAGGAAGGAAGGAAGGAAGGAAGGAAGGAAGGAAGGAAGGAAGGAAGGAAGGAAGGGAGGGAGGGAGGGAGGGAAGAGAGGAGAGAAGGTAAAGACGAGAGGAAGGGGAGGGAAGGAGGAGGGAGGATTAGGGATGGGAGAAGGAAAAGGGGGAGAGAGGAGGGGAGGGAAGAGAGGGGAGAGGGGAAAGGAGAGAGGAAGGAATATATAAAAGATGGCAAGGCAGATTACTTGAGATCATGAACAGATGGTTTTACACTTCATCATGTCTTTCTGAACCTATTGAAATATATGCTCCAGGTTGGATCAGGAAAATAGTGTTTAGTCTAAGTATTTCAAAAAGTTATGTCAGGAAATGTGAAACATTTATTAGATGAGCAGGAAAAACAAACCATAAGCCCATAAATTAAAGACACACAAATTAAGCAAATGAAAAAGATAGTCATTGTTCACTTCATAGAAATAAAATGTAAACTGATAACACAATTCAGCCAGGAAGGATTATGTATGTGAGAGTAATGCAAATAACTAATCCAGTCAAAATAGGAGATGTAATTATACTCAAAGAATGAAATGTTTGTGTTGAATAGAGTGGGGTTAATTATGAGCTAATCCTTCAAATACCTTAACAAATAAGTCAAAAAACATAAAGTTTATAAACAAGAAAATAGTGCAATAAGCATGTTGTCTAGAAATAAAGGCAAGTATCAGGAGCAATCAGAAACAAACAGCCTCTTATCATTGTTCACCTCTTAAGCAAAACATTATGGCAAATCAGAGAGCTGGGCAGAGGACAAAAAATGTTTCCTTGAAAACCTTTTGGTTTTGCTTAAATGTCTAAGCTGTGTACCTATATTATTTTGATTAAAATATTAAATAGTAATATTTAGTTAACATTTGGCTAATGTGAAAAACAACCAAAACCTGTATGTCATAAATGTTAAAAATGTAATGTAATTTTACCATTATGATCAATAAATACTTCACCTTAAATTTCACAAAAGTGGTAAATGGGAACTTCAAAATGAAAGGCCTAATAACAGCACCATTGAAATCTGAGATAAGAGGCCAGAGCAGTGGTGCAGGGCATAAAGCATCAGCCTTGCTCACACTAGCCTAGGACAGACCGTGGTTCGATCCCCTGGTGTCCCATGTGGTCCCCAAAGCCAAGAGCTATTTCTGAGCGCATAGCCAGGAGTAAACCCTGAACCAGGAGCAACCCTTGAGCGTCACCAGGTGTGACCCAAAAACCAAAGGAAAAAAAGAAGAAACAAAAGAAATCTGAGACAGAATTACTACCTCTGAGAGCATCTTCTTGCACCTGTTAATCTGGACACTTACAATAGATTTGAAACACAACAATTCTGAAGGTAAATTTTTACTATTAATGTTATTTAATGTAAAGAAGACTTTAAGTAAACTAAAGAGGAAAGAAAGGAAAGAAAACTTAAGAGGAAAGACCTGAAGTAAGAAAATCGTCTAAAAAGAAATACAGAAAAGTTTCTGTACAAGTTCTCTTTGCTTATAATCAGGATAACCAACTTCCCTAAGATTATGATATCCATCTCCCTTATAAATATATTAAGATTCAATTCTATAGTTACATAGAATGGGTCATATTTAAGGCTTCAAACTCCAACCAAGAGTTTATGACTATTATGAAGATCCCAAAAGAATCTTACTTATGATTATTTTTTTGGGTGGGGCCACACCCGGTAACGCTCTGGTGTTACTTCTGGCTATACACTCAGAAGTCGCTCCTGGCTTGGGGGACCATATGGGATGCTGGGGGATCGAATAGCAGTCCGTCCTAGGATAGCACTGGCAAGGCAGACACCTTACCTCTAGCGCTACCACACCCGCCCTGATTTATGATTATTTTTAAACATAAATTAATGATAAAATCTAGGATCAAATGAAATTCAGATAATATTGGGCATCATTATAATCTTTGAGTGAAGAGTTATATGAAGGAAAGAAATATTGTCCCTTAGGAATGAAGACATTAATGAAGAATGAAGGAATGAAGATTAAGAATATGTAAAAATTGGGGCCTGAGTGATAGCATAGTGGATAGGGCCTTTATCTTGTGTGCATCTGATCCCATTTTGATGCCCAGCATTCTATAGGGTCCCCCAAGCCTACTAGGAGTAATTTCTGAGCACAGAGCCTGGAGTAACCCCTGAGTGCCATCAGGTGTGTGAACCCATAACCTAAAAAAACAATAATAAATATGTAAATGTAAAATACTAACTATGGAATGCAAAGTGTGAGGTTGGGGCCCAATGAATAATATAAAGTAGGAGTGAGAAAGGAGAAATTTTCTTCTCCTGGAAAATTCAGGGGTGATGAAGAGATTACATTTCATACAGGCAACCCAAAAATGACCTCAGACTTTAATCACCTTATTAGTCTTCTCCAACCAATTGATTTCCATCACCCTCTCATTAATCTACTGTACAATTAGAAGAGAGGATGTAAGTCAGCATTTAAGTGGAGATCACATAAAAAGACAGTCACTGTATGCACAATTAAAAGAATCATTTAACTAAAAACTGATCCTTAAACAAGTTTCATCACTCTCCATCTCTGGTATTCTTAGAAAACTGTGATAGTTAATAGTTTGGAAACAACTTGAAACAAAATAAACATCTGCCATTTAGTCAGAAAGTTAGTCAGTTGTTAGTCAGAAAGTTGTAAGAAAGCAAACTTCAGGCAATTCAGAACACAAATATAAGTTCAGTGAGAATGTGTCTCTTATTCACACCCAGCATTTAGGACATAAGAGGTACTTTCACTGAAAGATTATCTTTGTCATTTAAATAATTGACCTACACATATTAGTTTTTCTTTCTAAACCATTCAGAGAAGGCAGACCCTTCAGAAAAGAAGAAACTTCAAAAGGATCTAAAAGTCATAAGAATAAGAATGAGCCATCAAGAATGAACCATCTAAGGAAGGTTCTATTCCCTAGCACAATGTCCTACTGTCAATTTCTCTCCATCTATGTCCCCAGGTTTCTTCCTATCCACTAGCTTCTCTAATAGAAACATTTTTAAGTTTGAATATTGCAGTTTTAATCCTTTGCTTAGACTGTTGTTGGTTCTATGGTTAATAGATAGGTAGGTAGATAGATAGATAGATAGATAGATAGATAGATAGATAGATAGATAGATAGATAGATAGATAGATAGGTAGATAGATAGATAGATAGATAGATAGATAGATAGATAGATAGACAGATAGACAGATAGGTAGATAGATTTGCTTAGACTGTTGTTGGTTCTATGGTTAAGAGATAGGTAGGTAGATAGATAGATAGATACATAGATAGATAGATAGATAGATAGATAGATAGATAGATAGATAGATAGATAGATAGATAGATAGATTGATAGATTGATAGGTAGATGATAGATGGATGGATGGATGGATGGAGAGATAGATAGATGATAGACAAACACCTAAATACTATAGCACAACTGTGCCCAAACCAGATTCCTGTTCCTGACCCTTGCTCCATCCAACTCATCTTACTTTCCCACCCACCCCCAATTTATCTTCTTTCTATTCTTCTCCTTCCTATACTGCAGAACAAAAGGTAATCTAAGTATAGTATAAGTACAGACCCTCTTCCTATTACTAACACTATGTACTACAGATAAGTGAGACTCGTCAGTGTTTGTCTTTCTTCTGTTTTACTACTTTTCTACATAATTCCTGCAATTTCATGTAAGCTGCACTAAATTACATAATCATTTAACTTTAAGCTGCCAAAAATGCACACATTTAACCTCCAAGGAAATGTTTAACATATTATATGAAATAAAAAGCTAAAATCAGTCACACAAAATTAATGTAAAAGAATAATCAATAGAACAGTGATCTGAGGGTGCTGGAGTAGGGAAAGGAGACTGTGGATAATAGTAGAAGAATCCTTGTAGGCAGCAGAAGGTTGTGCTGCCTACAAGAAACACATCTGAATAGTCAGAACAAACATAGACTCAAAATCAAAAGCTGGAGGAAAATCATCCAAGCAAACAATACCCTCAAAAAAGCTGGGGTGGCCATATTAATATCTGATGATGCCAACTTTCTACTCAGAAAAGTGGTAAGGGACAAAGATGGACACTATGTTCTAATCAAGGGATATGTGCAACAGGAAGAAATCAGACTATTAAACATATATGCACC
>PVKC010017349.1:0-20255 GCA_004027635.1 Crocidura indochinensis | reverse complement strand
CACTTTAAATTCTTGGCTTTCGTCTTCAATTTTTCGTTGTTTTTTTCTTTGCAGCCATGTCAAACAGAGCACCTATAAAATGTTTTATTTTAAAATAAAGCCACCAAATCCAAACTGGCATCCTTAATCACATAAAAGAATATTGAATGACACACTGTTATGGGGACCTTTGTAGATAACACACTGTTATTTACCTGTGGAAGATGCACTGTTATTTATCTGTGTATTTATTGGTGGATGACACACTGTTATGAGGGATCTGTGGATGACTACCTGTTATGGGGGAACTGAGGATAACACACTGTTATGGGGGGAATCTGTGGATGACGCACTATTGGGGGGGAATCTGTGGATGACACACTATTCGGGGGAATCTGTGGATGACTCATATATGGCATCTTATGTGAGTAAATAGTATTATAAAATTAGTGGGGTTTATCATGGATATTTTAAGCAGTGTTCACTCAAATAGTCCTCACTGGTACTGTTATATATTGACCTCAGAACCACTAACTTACTTTGCTGGCTTGAAGCTCTGGCTCACAGGGCCCCAATACAAACAGTGTCCTACAGGGGAGGGGATGGGCGGAGTCCAGGCTGGACAGTGACTCACCAGGCACCAAGATGCAACAACTGACCCACACACAGCTCTCTCCTCTGTTGCTCCTCAGTCTGTAGTGTAGAGAAAATGCTGCCTCAATGGCAGTGCCAGACAGAAAGTCACGCCCCCCATACCACATGACCTGACTGGACCTGTGTGGCACACACAGAAAGTCACGCCCCCCCCATACCACATGACTCGACTGGAGTCGCCCCAGGGGGCTGCACACCGGGCGAGCACTGACAGCCTAGGAGCAGTCCTGATTCCTGGAACAGCCACCCAGAACACAGAAAACACAGAAGAGCCAAATTAAAAGTTTAAAGAGCCACATGTGGCTCGCGAGCTGCAGGTTGCCGAACACCGTCTTATACTATTTTTTGTGTATGTGTGTGTGTGGAGGAGACCTGTTGAAGCTCAGGGGTTATTCCTGGCTCTCTAAACAGGAATTACTCCTAGTGGTGTGTGAGGGATCATAATGGATGCTAGAGAACAAACCCTGTTAGTCCCATGCTATGTAAATTCCCTACCTGCTGTACTATTACTCTGGTCTTTGCCTCTTCTACTCTAAACAAATTTTGGGAGTACATGGCTGACTAAGATAAAGGACATTGATTGTCCTATTGTAAGTTGAGTTGATAGTTACTTGCATTCTTTTTGCAACCTTAAATTTCCCTCTGCCTTGTAACAACCTTTCCCCAGTTCAATTAAATAGGGCATGAACCTTTAGAGGGGATAGAGTTTTTATTTTACCTACAACAGCATTATAAACAGAAGTGCATTGGAAAAAGATGCCTGTGCCCGAATGTAGAACTCTGTCATCCAGCACTGGATATTTGATTTGTATGGAAAGATAGAAAGCCTCCAGTTGGGGACTGGAGTGGTAGCACAGTGGTAGGGCATTTGCCTTGCACACAGCTGACCTAGGATGAATGCAGGTTCAATCCCTGAGCCAGGAGCAATTTCTGAGCGCAGAGCCAGGAGTCACCTGTGAATGCTGCCAAGTGTGGCACCCAAAACAAACAAAAACTAAAAAGAAAAAAGAGAAAGTCTCCAGTTGTAGATGCTGGCAGGAACATAATGGTGGAAGGACACAGTTAATTGCCACAGTAAAGAGGGAGGTTTCTGTCATATAGACATGTGGCAGAGGGATAGAAAGGGATGGAAACACTTGTGGAGTTAGAGTTCCAGTTAAAAGAGGTGAAAATGTCAGATAAATTTCTTTGATAAAAACTGAGTTGTTTTCTCCTCCCTTCCTTTTCTCTTGCCCTCCTTTTTTCCACCTTTCTTTTCTGCCAGCTTTCAATTCTGTGCTGATCTCATGGCTTTAGAAGTCATGGTTGTAGAAGCTTTTATCTAAACAGGTTTTGTGACATAGGGTCAAAGCTAGGTTCATTCTAACATAAGACAATACCAATAATACAAAGTTTTTTTTATCCACATTCATATTTTAAAACTTTTAATATTTTTAATAAAATGAAAACATTAAATAAAAGAGCAACAGGGATGTATGATAGAATTTTAAAAATAATACAGTGTAGGGACTGGAGCAGTGGCATTAGAGGTAAGGCATCTGCCTTGCAAGCACTAGCCTGGGACGGATGGTGGTTTGGTACCCTCAAGTCAGACATGATTTCTGAGTGCATAGCCAGGAGTAAACCCTGAGCATCAATAGGTGTGGCCCAAAAACAAGAACAAACAAATAAACAAACAAAAAGTAATACAGTTGCTGATTAGAGAGATAATACAGCAGGTTATGCACTTGCTTTGTATGTATCAGACCCAGGTTCTATCCTGGAACCATAAATGGTACTGTGAACACTTTTAGTAGTGAGCCCTGAGCCAGAAGTAAGGGTGTGCTCAGTTGGCTATGGCACAAATGACACTCTTCTCCCCCTCCCCCGACCAAATGATACTACTGTTGACTGTTGAAAACTTTTGTTTTTGTAGTGGAAGTGGTTGATCTGAACCTAAGACTCATGTAAAACAGAACCCCAAAGTATTAGTCATCTAAACAATATTATAATAGTCACACGAAATGCTGCTTGCATAATGTTAAAGTACTTTCTAATTTTTCCTCTACAGTAGATCAGATGCATATTAGGTCACTTGGTTTTGCAGGTTTGTCTAATTTTTGTTGTTTGGGTTTCTACACAGAAAGCATGATGGCAACATCTGGGAACTTGCTGGACACAAAGTCATCAAACATAGGCATCATCATCCTCATGAGAGGAAAAGGAAGCCACAAAGAACATCTGAATTTTAACACATAGGTCACAAAAGCTACTCTGGGCAAGGAGAACACCCGGCTTTATGTTACTGCAAAGATGGGAAGGAAGCAGGAAATGTGTCTATCAAAACACGTTATTCTGAGTACAAAGGAAAGAAATGCATGTATCTTTGACTCTTTTAGAGTTGGTTATTTTTTGCACTTGTACTTAGAGACAGAAGGGTGTGCCCTATATTGAGTGCATATATTGCTGATTTGACCACTTGATTAGTATATAAGTCATCTTTATTTTTGATACATTTTTTTTTTTGGTTTTTGGGTCACACCCGGCAGTGCTCAGGGGTTACTCCTGGCTCCATGCTCAGAAATTGCTCCTGGCAGGCACGGGGGACCGTGTGGGGCACCGGGATTCGAACCGATGACCTTTTGCATGAAAGGCAAACGCCTTACCTCCATGCTATCTCCCAGGCCCCTATTTTTGATACATTTTAAAGTTGAAATTATTTTCATTAGATATACAAATAATAGTTCCTGATAATTTTTAAGGCTTTCTGGTTTGAAACACTTTTTTCCAGCTTTTAATTCTGAGCTTAGATTTGTCTTTATATTTGATGTTAGACTTAGTGCAGTCTAAATAAATTTTTTTCTATCCAATTTATCTGTTTATTTTAATTGTTGGGTTTTGATTATTCATATTTAGGATGATTATCAATATGAGTTAACTTACTGCCATTCTATATATTGCTGTCTAGTGTTTAGATTCTATTGTTTTTATCCCCTTTCTTTTTTATTTCTTGTAAATGGCTTTCTCTTGTGATTCTCTACATTTCTTTATTTTATGTTTTAGATAATTTTGTTTTAGTTTTCTTTTTGGATTACTATGAGGAGTTTATCATAATTTCTATATACAAAAGGTATTTTGTGTGTGTGTGCTGGTATTACCTTCATTTTTTGACTATGCCAGTATATTCATTCCTTACTCTTTTGATTTTTATTGCTATCTCATATACTGTAATCTTGTTTCTGTTAATGTCTTTGGGCTATGTGTGTGTGTGTGTGTGTGTGTGTGTGTGTGTGAGAGAGAGAGAGAGAGAGAGAGAGAGAAAGAGAGAGAGACAGGGAGGGAGGGAGGGAGGGAGGAAGGGAGAGAGAGTCACACCTAGTGATGCTCAAGGGTTACTTTTGGTTTTTTATTCAGAGATCATTCTTTATGGTTCTCAAGGAACTGCATGTGGTGTTGGAGTTGGGCCACATGCAAAGGAAATACCTTACATGCTGCATTATTTCTCCAGCCCATTACCATATGTCCATTTACCTTTTTTTCTTAGTAATTTTTGGCCACATGCAGAGATCAGGGGTTAGTTATTCCTGCTTCTGCACTCCTGAATTACTCTGGTGGGTTTTGAAAGCCATGTCGGTTGTCAGGGATTAAACTCAGAAGGTCACATGAAGTCAAATGCCATACCTTCATACTCTCTTTTCCTCTCTTTTCCTTCTTTTGTTTCACTGCTGAGACTTGCTGTATTCAGCCCCTTCATTTCAACTTGACTGGGTTCTTTAATGTTTTTACATTTGAGTGTCCAATCTTTATTCAAGTAGTTCCTTAAGATTATTGATTTTCCATTCCAGTGATCCTTTTAGATTACTTTATATCAAGAGAATTGTTTTAAACTTCTTCTTGGACAGCTTAGAATAATTTAAAGTGATTGAATCTCTTCCTGGAATTTGGCTACTTCAGTTTATGTACATTTCCTACTTCTCTTTGTTGTTCCTGATGCTGTATAGAACCTAAGTCTGGAGGTGTGAACTTTCCTCAACAACTATCTGGTGCTCTCATTTGCATAAATCAGGCTGTGACTGTGACTGCTGCTTTCTAGGCTCTGTGAATGCTCTTTTACCAGTTTTGAAGGATCTGAAGGGTAACAGTCTTGTGTGTGGCAGAGTATCTGTATACCTGTTTGTTCAACCTTGGTGGCAAGGAACAGGGGTGGTGGAGGGTAGATTTCAAATCATCCCCCACCCTCCAAGTTTCTTGAGTCTCTCTGATGTGAAATCCTGATGAACAGCTAGAGCTCTCTGTCTCCCTACCTTCATGGCTACTATATTCCTATGTACATTCCTGTTCTTACCTGCAATTCTGGCTAGCCTATGCACCACAGCTCAGGTCTGTCTGCCTCTGGGTGCTCCCCACATGCCTGTTCTAGCTTTCTCCTCACACCCCTTTTCCATGTGAACCACTATATACCCCAATTTCTTGACTCACACCCTGGAACAAGCCCCATTCTATATTCAAGATCTGAGCAGCCTGTGATTTACAATCAATCTGATCAACGTTGGGCATTTTTATTTAGGCTGTGCCAGACCTTTTTTGTCTGGCATCAGAGAGACCCAACAGGCATGGAGGATGGAACCATACCCAACTGTTTCTCTGCTCAAGGCAGTCTAAAGGCTGATATTACAATCTGTTCTCCCTTTAACAACCTGGTATGTGACCAGTTCAAGCTTTTTTGACTCATCACCCTTTCATTGTTTTGTTCCTCTTCAGAGATACAAGAGAGCCTCTAATTCCTGACTGAGCAGAAAAAAGACCAGAGAGACGTCTGAGCTTGGGTTGCTCCTCAGTGGTTATTCTGCCCTTTCAGGAGCTTGGCACTAGCCATGCAGAAAGTCTCCCATTTCCCTGTGGGTTTTGAAATCCCTACCAGCTCACTGAGAGCCTCCCATGGATCTGTGCAGCCTTTAGACTTGTGCTGCTTCATCAGGCCTGTACCCGGAGCAATGCCTGAGCCTCAGTTCTTGACCTTCTGACACAAGATCTCTCTTTCTCTGTCTTTATCTCTGTCTCTTTTGCAGAGAGGTGGGCAGCAGCTCCAGTTTCTGTTCCAGTACCTTCCCTGGATACATCTCTGATGAATCTTTCTGCTTTTTCTGGTAAGTCTTCTAAGCGAAGCTTTACATACGCTTCTGTTTACAGAGTGTTGTTCTGTTTGTGGCCCCTTTTTTGCAAAAGGGAGCTGTTTTGCTTTGCCTCATTTCCCACCATTGCCCTGCCTTCTAATCGAATCAAAGTAATTTAAATACCTTCAAATCAACTAGACAGTTGTTTGTTAGAGAGCAATTGTCTCTAGGACAGAAATGGTATTTTGATATTCTTACAACCTTGGTAACTCAGGAGGCATTTGTCACTATTTGTCACAATTACACACAGCAGCCAGAATCTCATCCATTCTCTGATATCTATTTTGGGTGATATTGCCAATAGGTAAGAAGTTCAGATCTTTCTCCGCGTCTTTCTTCTTCCTTTATGAAACATGCACACATAAGCGTATTGTAATCTACTTTGAATGGGTTGCTAAAATTTGGAATCTATCAAGTAGTCCATAATGGTGTTAGGTGATATCCAGGCTGTTCTTGTGGGTGGAGATTAATGGGAGGGTGAGGGTCTCCAGGAATTCCCTCAGCCATTACAGTAGAATGGTTATACTAGTAGGGTATCAGTGTTCCCCAAAGACTAAAGCCTGGACTTCTAGTTTTCTTAGAGGGAGGTCCTAAGTAGGCAGCACCAGTTCTATCACATTCCTCACCTAGTATTAATAACTACCCCGTATTTTCTGGCGTATAAGACAACCTTTCAACCCATGTAAAACTTCCTAAAAGTCTTAAAAGTAAGAGGGGGGCAGATCACTCATTCCTGAAGCTGGAATAAGTTTCAGCATGCCGTGTACCACCAGCATATAAAATGACCCCCAACTTTTAGGAAATACAGTAGCCCTGAATCAAGAGGACAAGACCTCACCTTTCAACATGAATTTTTTCAAAGAATATTTGACCCCTTTAAATTTAGTTTGATTATAAAAATTAAAAATTTTAACTTATTATAGTTAAGGAAGTTACAATAGTGTATAATTTTGATGGCAGCAATACGCAAATTTACTACACTTCACCACTACCAATATGAGCAAGACTCTCCACTGTTGTCTGTGATTTCCTTCCAGTCTAGTTTTCTTTCCCCCTCCCCTTGCTACCCTGTTTAGTGATTTTTTTATATTCCAATGTCAAGAATTTCTCAATTCTCATTACTCTTCATGTTCTTACTTTGACTCTGTATTCCACAGACAAGTGAGATCATCCTGCATCAGTTCTTTCTCTGATTTATTTCACCTAACACAATTCACTCCAGTTCCGCCCAAACTGCATGATTTCATCTTTTCTTACAGATGCACAATTTATGTACAATTTTTTGGTCCATTTATCTATAGTTGGAACTTTGGACTGTTTTTAAATCCTCAGTTCCAACCAAGTATAACAACCTAGTGGTCAGCTAAAATTTTTTCATTGATAATTTTTCTTTGGTTTTTGGCCACACCTGGTGACAGTCAGAGGTTACTGCTGGCTATGCACTTAGAAATCACTCCTGACTTGGGGAACCATATGGAACACCAAGGATCGAATCCATAATAATTTATTTAAGCACTGTGGTTACAGAAATGTTACAGTTGGTTTAAGTCATCAAAAGCATAGCACCCTTCACTAGTGTAACTTACCCCCTATGAATGTTCCCCATTTCACCCCTCCCCCTCACCTGTATTTGGAACAGACATTCTACTTCTCTATCTCACTATCATTGTCACGGTTGTTGTCAGTGCAGTAAGTGCATTCTTAAACTGTCTCTTATATTATCATTGAACTTTGGAGCAGCCAGTCATCTAGCCTGAACTATTGGCTCAGACCAGACAGAGATATGAAGGATTGGCCTAAGTACACTGACTATTTTCTTCAGAAAGTGATTCACTTCCAGGGGATGGATAGATAGCATGGATATAGGGCATTTGTCTTGCATGCAGAAGGATGGTGGTTTGAATCCCAGCATTCCATATGGTCCTCCAAGCCTGCTAGGAGCGATTTCTGAGCATAGAGCCAGGAGTAACCCCCGAGCGTTGCTGGGTCTGACCCAAAAATAAACAAACAAACAAACAAACAAAAAAACAAAAAAAAAGGAGAGAAAGTAATTCACTTCCAAATCAGCTACCTTACCTCCTAAAATGGTTAAAATAGGATAGAGGATGGATAGCAAATCCTCTCTGGGCTCCTGGACTCCAGATGTCTTGGAGGGATGCCTTAACTTCATCCCCAAAATACTTAATGGGATTCTATGCAATAAAATTCAGAAGCTATTCCAGTTTTATTCATTCATTGGGCAGGAAAATAAATCAGCACCCCCCTTCACTGCACAGAAATAGATAGCCTAAGAATGCACAAGCCTGGAGAATGTCAGCATAGGACCTGCCTTTTTTTTCTCTCTCTTTTTTTTTTCCATTCTTGGATATATTGCTAGAGTGCTGTGACTTTCTCATAAAAATGTCCTACTTTCTAAAGATGCCTTTGTTTAAGAAACTTGGACTCTCACCTGAAGACAGAGAGATGTAGCCACTCCAAAGGATGCATTTTGCACATGACTACATTTGAGGGTGAACAATTTCAATATTTTATGCAATAGAGATAATTTTTGAGAATTTTCTTGGCTTTTATTAATGATATTTGGAGAGGATATTCTATAGCTTATAAAATATGAAACGTGAAAATGCAGATTATTAACAATATTTAAATGTTACAGTGATAAAAGACTACAGATATTTTCTCATCTAATAAAATGATTGGTTCTCTTTTACATTTCATTTGCTCTGTTTTAATGATTTGTCACATCTTCAAAATCACTTTCATATTTGTGAAGAAAAGTACAATATTTTCAAGGGAAAAGGAAGTTCAAAAACCACTAAAACATATGTCAAGAAGATACCCTACAATTAATCATTTTTTGTGAGGGAGAAAGAAGGCAATATGCTCTATATAGAAGGCCACTTCCTGTTAAATACCAAAATTTTACTGGCCAGGTATTGCTAGTGATTTAATTTTTTTTAACATAGGTTTCTGTAAAAGAATTACTAAAGTTTAGCTTTCAGTTTTACTATACAACATTACATATATGCATGCACACACATGTATACATATTCATGTACTGTTAGAATGGGTGTTTTTCCTGTGCATCTGTGAATTTTATGTTTTGGCAGGGCATATCCAGTTGTGCTTAAGGATTACTCCTGGGCCAGTGTTCCTTGAAGTGCATGGGGATCAAATCTGATAATACCTTGAGACTCAGTCACTCCAGTTTTTTAAACTATCCACCTGGCTCTCTCTATGCCTCTGATGCCTTTCTTTGGCTGATGATTCTTCTTGTCTGGAAGAACTCTACACTGTTCTGCTTGTGAGTGTGATAGGTAACCATATTCTTTGATATCTATTTGATCACACTCACCTATACTGTGGCACTTTGTGGTAAAACTTCTCTGGGTTTCTCACTAGCCTTTGCGGCACTTCGTGGTAAAACTTCTCTGGGTTTCTCACTAGCCTTTGAAATGTTCACACAGAGAACGAAAAAGGTTTGTCTTCATCATCACTGTTGGACCAGACCCTTCTCTTCCATTTCTCGGAGGCACAGAGATACAAGGAAAGAAATTGTTCTTGAAGGAGCCACCTGAAAGGGGAAAACTGCTCAGTGGTTCTTGTCTTTGCTCTCATTTATGTTCATGGTGTTTTTGAAAATTTGAAATATTTGGTAGTGTCTGAGCTTTCTGTAGCTTGTCTGAGTCAAACAAATTCGCATCCTTCTGAAGTCTTTGGATTAGTTAAAAATTCACTTTGTTCCATTATTATCAGATTTTATAAGCAAGATAGTTCAAGCTTGAGAAAAAAAATGGTTTATAATATGAGGAGAGCAAAGACATTACACTCTTCTCCAGAGACCCGAGAATGCTTTGTGGAGAGGAGTTTTATTGTTTGAAATTTTCCATGAAACATCCATCTATCTTTAATGGAAGAATAGATAATTATAGGATGCCTTCTTGATATGATTCTTTTATACTACTTTAGTTCAATTTTTTGTTTAAAATATTATAGTTTCTGCCTCTGGTGGAATTTACTCTGTAGTTCTCTGAATACTTGTTATCAGTATTACTGTTCTTCAGTGTACAGACTTTGGAAATCCCCTGACTTCCTTTCTTGCCAAATTTGTGTCTGATTTCATGCCCACAATATTTCTTCCTAATCTGGTCAGCCACCTAGGATTTATTTTAGTTATGTAGTATTTTAGAGTTTGCCATGCAGCATAGGTTTGAAAATAAAGTTTTGAGTTGGGGGTGTGGGACTAAAGGGGTCATGGAAAGAGCTCTGTTTTGATAAGAGGTGGGTTAGTTCTTCTGCACAACATGGTCTTCTGAGCACTGCTGGTAGTGATAAGTGACCACTGCATTAAGGAGTCCATAAGCATCCCAGGTGTAGTCCTTATTCTACCCCACCCCTAAATATAAAAAAAAGAAAAGGAGAAATAAAAATATTTCAGTGACATAGGAGTGGTCAGAGTAGTTCAAAGAACAGTGAAATTTCTTTAGATGTAGGAAGAAGATTTTGGGGAGCTAGAATTTCTTCCCTGGGGTGGAAGTGGTCAGGATGATAAACAGATGCATAGCCACTGCATGAGAATGTTAGTGAAAATTCTAGTTCTTCAGGATTTAGTGATAGAATGGTTTTAAGAGGTCTAAAGTTGGGCAGATTTCTATTCCTCAGAAATAGTTTTGGAAGTGTATATTGTGTTTTTGTGTAAATTTATCTTGATTTCTTTGTGGACCATACCTAGTGGTGCTCATTGCGTGGCTATTCCTGGTTCTCTGCTCAGGTAACCATATGTGATCCTGAGGATTTTTTTTGAACCAGGGCTGGTCACATACAATGAAAGTAATTTGCCTGCTATCTTTTTCTCTGGATCCTCATTTAATTTTTTTATTTAGAAAATATATCTGGGGTGGGAGAGATAGCACAGCAGTAGTGTGTTTGTTTGCCTTTCAAGTGACTGATCCAGGACAGACTGTGGTTTGAATCCCAGCATTCCATATGGTCCCCCAAGCCTGCCAGGAGCAATTTCTGAGTGCAGAGCTGAGAGTAACCCTTGAAGGCTGACAGGTGTGACCCAAAAATAAAAACAAACAAACAGAAAAAAAGAAAATATATATGACCCCTGGTTCTTATTTTGCAGGGAAGAGCAGAGTAAACCAATTAATGTCTTTGAGCACGTACTAGATGATTGTCAGGAGCTATACTATCATTCTATACTGATGCCAAGTAGAATATAACCAGTAGTTTTGGAGATTAATAAATTGAATGACTGAGCAAGTAAGAGTGAGCCTGGGTCAGGCATGGAAGAGTCAAGATTAGTTACAACTTGTGTCTAGCATCATTGCTTCTCTGTACACTCTTCCTTCAGTTTTCAGCTGGTTAGTTTGTATCTTTATGTCTTCTTACCTCTTTAGTCAGGTTTCTTTTGTTTATGAATCCATTGATCAGGACTTGTTTACTTGCATTATCTAGTTAGTCTTCTATTCCCATTGTTTAATATCATCATCATTGTTATTAATAGCTTTAACAGTAGAAGCAGCTGTAGAAATTATATATTTGACATGGTCATGAATGAAACCCAGGGCCTTACATAGGCAAGGCAAGTGCTCTACCACTGAAAGTTTCATTTTCTTTTAGAAAGTATTGTCTTTGGAGTTTATTCATTTATTTGGTAAATTAAATGTAAAAATCAAATTTATCCTTTATTTTCCACAATCCTAATCCACTATTTCTCTTTAGAACTTTACTGTCTGTTGGTGGGAAGGAAAAACCAACAGGTTTAATAGGTTTAAACCAATAGGTTTAATTTTAAGTCAAAAAGCATATCAAATATTTAAAAAAAACTGGTAATATTTTGGAGTACTACAGCAGGTAAGGCACTTGCTTGGTATACAACAAACCCAGTTCAGGCAAAACAAAACGAATTGGTAACATTGCATTTTAGGAGTACACTTTCATGCCTGCTCAACTGTTGTCATCGACCTACAGTCACCACCAGGTATAATCGTTCAGTAGAGTCGATGGTACCCTTTACACCTTAGCTCTCTTTACTTTTCACTCCATAAAAAACAGACATTGGGGAGCATTCATTAAAGATTAGAGAAAAGGGATAAGGACCAAAACAGTGATTCTTGCTTAGAAATTCTTGATTCGGGGGTCGGAGTGATAGTGCAGAGGTAGGGAGTTTGCCTTGCACAGGGCTGACTCAAGACAGACCTAGGTTTGATCTCTGGCGTCCCATCTGGTCTCCTAAGTCAGGAGCAATTTCTGAGTACATAGCAAGGAGTAAGGTTTGAGCGTCACCAGGTGTGCCCCCCCAAAAAAACCCCAAAGCAACAACAACAACAACAACAAAAAGAACAAAAAGAGAAATTCTTCATTCATTGGGGCTTGAGAACTTTAAAATTCATTGGTGTAATAGTAATTGGAAAGAATAAATAATACCAATGATTTCAATATCAGTGAAAACTTTCATTGTGCCTGTGGTTTCATGAATTAATTTAATTTGGGGGGGCTTGTTTTATGTTTTCACCATATAAATGTGGGAAATGAGCCTTGAAAAATTAAAGAAGATTGTTGAATATCACAAGTTTAGTAAGTGACAGTACTTTATTCGGTACATTTAGAGTGCTTTCAAAATCTATGGTTTGAGAACACTTGAGCAAAAATTGCCTTCATCACACCTCACTATATATTCAGTTCTGGGTACAGAAGAGTATCAGTTTCTATAAAGAGCAGACAGTACTGCTCATATGGATTGTGGATAAACTATGGGCACCTGGTAGTGTTCTAACTCTAGCAAAGTTTTTGTTCTTTTTGAATCTCCTATAGTGGGTTATCATGTGCAGTGATTTACTCCAGATCATATGTGTCACATGCTTACTCATGACTGTTAAAAGCTTATTCATCCTTTCACTGTATTACTAGATCTGAACAATGGAGCAGGGAGAGACTCTGAAATGACACTAATTAAGACATTCCAATAACAGGAAAATTCTGGTCTATCTTAAGCTATAATTACTTCCAGCACTTAAAAGCAGGTTATGAAATTACCACCTTTGACCATTGCTCTATTGTTTTCCACTAAACTGCTATTTTCTCCCCCGGGGACATTATCTAGAGACATAGGGATGAGTATTGCTTCTGGAATCTAGTAGGTAGGACCACAGCTGCTGCTTAACTTCCTCTTGTGCCTTCATAACAAAGAGTTATCTAACCCTAAAGATCAAGCTGGCCAAGGTTCAGATGTACTAACAAAACATTTGGAAAGGAAGGTATTTTAATCAATATCTATATGTGAATCAGAGAATAATAAGTATATTTTCATGACCCTTCTTCAGTTATTATTATCCATTCTTGCATTCATAATAATGTCCATTCTAAGTGAAGTAACTCATATCAATTATATGTGAAAGTGTGGTTGATTCACTGATCATCCTCCTCTTCCTTTTTCTTTCACCTATCTATTACTTTTTTTTTTTAAAAGCATAGGATGTTTTTCTTTTTCTGGAAGAAAATTGTAAAGTACTATTGATTTCTCTTATACTGTATTTAAGAACATCAGTAGTATGTTTGCTTCCTTCCCCCTCCCCTGGTAGTATTTGTTTAAAGAAAAATCAATTTTTTCACAACTAATTTTGCATTGACATTTTTGTATCCAAAAGATGATGCTTGACAAGAGCAGGATATTTACAAGCAGTGTTGGGGTCAAGTGCCCAAAATACAGAGCACTTTTACAGTAATGTCATGAATATTCTAAAAAGAAGTTTTGGTTTTTTTTCATTAGACATTATAGGACTAGATGGTAGCTTTCTTGACAGCTTCTTTAACTTACCTGATTTTTGGGAGTCCTGCTTTAAAAATATTCAGATTTTATAGTTCATTCTTAGCTTTCTAGTAAAAGTATATGTAATTCTATTCCTTATACTAAACCAACTAATATAATGTTCAATTAATCTGTTCTATCTAAATATCTTCTATTGACATATTACTATTGATTTTAGAGAAAATTAAAATTTATTTACTATTTATGTATGTTTCCATTATGTATATATAAAGTGGTTGAAAATGTGACATTCTGTATCTAAATAACTCACATTTTTGGCTTTTGCCTCCAGATCTTCTTTTCAACACTTTAATCTTATGTATATATTATTTTTGAAATACTTTTTTATAAATGTAAATTGCTGGGTCTTATTCCTTAGATTTCCTCAAGTGGATTGGGTTGTGAAAACCTCTAGCTTTTACATTTTTCTCAACTGTGGATTTTTAAAACCACCAATGAAATGCTGTTGTCCTTATCTCACAGGTAATTTTAATGAACATTTTCAACTGCTCTGTAGGAATGTCTTTGTGTCTACATCATCTGACTTCTTACCTAAGAAGGCATATGTATTCTTTAGTATTTGTTTATCTATAAGCAATATGCAGATTGTAATCATTCAAACACATAACAAGAGTCTTTGGAGTAATTAGATATCTAATGATAGCAAACACATAGTTGTAATATTGATATATGCTTTATGTTATTTAGGTAGTCATATCTGTGTTTTATGTTAATTTTACTATGATAATTTTGGGGGGGCCACACCCGTTTGATGCTCAGGGGTTACTCCTGGCTAAGCTCTCAGAAATTGCCCCTGGCTTGGGGGGATTATATGGGAATCGGGAGGATCCAACTGCGGTCCTTCCTTGGCTAGACGCTTGCAAGGCACACACCTTACCTCTAGCGCTACCTCACTGGCTCCAATAATTTTTAAATCAATTCATAGCTCCTAAAGGTTCACATTTTAAAGTGTTTTGTTTCAAATCAGTTCTGTTTTAGAAGGAATATTCTTAGGACTAATTCTGGCCTCTTTAGAGAGAAATGTAGATGGCGTAATAGGTTGGGGGATGAAAGAAACAAGATTGATTGAGACTGTGAAATGTTTCATCAGACTTCTGCAGAGAAGTTCCCAAAGGATGATTCAGGATAGAGGATTAATTGCTTCAAAAATACCAAGACTCCTTTTTTTCATGAGGCTACATAGTCTTGGAGAGACTCAAGACTTGATGGCTTTAATTTTTGTACTTTAAAACTAATAATTCAAATTATAACAATGCTCCTAGGGATCTTATTTCCTGCTAGAAGATTTCAAGATCATGGTAGATTGGGGCAACAGACTGATTAGATGAAAAGTCCTGATAAAAAACAATCAAGAAGTCAGGAAGGATGACTCTGCTTCCTGTTATTGTTGTTTCCTCACTTAAGACATTGGGGGGGTGTTTCTACGTTGATAGCTATCTATGGCTTGCTAATTGAGAGACCTAATTAATCATTGTACACTGTACATAATGTGTGCATTCCCAACATTAAAAAAAGAAATGAGTAAGATGACTTACTTATATTTCTTCCCTATGCAAGAACAGTTTATTATGCAGGCACTGGTTGGTTCAGAATGAAGTCAGGTCAGCCATGGTCAGCAGCAGGCCATAATGATCCAGGAAAGTAAGAATTATTGTCCCCCTTGCTGTGTCACTTTGTGTCCTCATCCAGACCACGCTAAGTAGTATCTTGAGGAAGCACATCCTCCAAATATGGTTGTAGGGAAGGAATCCATTGTAGAATCTGCCTTTCTTGAATATCAAAAAATGTGCTCCAATAAGAATGGACTTACTCATAAAGGAAGCCAAACATAGTCCTCAGTGTAGACATAATTGTAGGTGAAAAGGGACATATAGAGACAGAAGGTTTACAGTACCAATCAAGCCATCTAGCAAAATGAGCCAGACTTTCAGAATCTATTTATACATGAAAGGGGCGGGGAATTCAGCTCCAGGGTAGACCAGTTACCTTGCATATGTAAGGCATTGAGTTCAAGCCCCAGTATCACAAATATAAAACTACAGCAATACCAACAATAAACAACAATATAACTAAATATGACTTAATTTTAGGAGTCTCATAAGAATTACTGAAATTACTATGCTGATTGAAGTTTCTTACCAGCTCAATAATGGCCATTGGTACCAAATTCTCCAGTGCCAAGAACATCAGTTACCAATCAGAGCCAGCTTCTTGAATTCTAATAATTTGGTAGTTTTTTAATTTTATTATTTGTTTTATATTGTCATCTTTAGTAATGTCTCACAGCAACCTGTGATCGTTTCCTACCACAGTCATTCTCTTACAAGTGAAAGAAATGCAATTATTTTTATGAAAGCATTTAAGGAAGTAGTTGAATACCATGACTAGGAGATTGTTCAGAACTCTAAACTCTAGAGAATTCCTTACAAAAATATTTATTTGTAGTTAGATTGCTGCCAATAAGGAATCTGGTGAAATGATTTGCTTTTCCAGGGCAAGTGGCTCTTTACTATTGATATGTGCTGATTCCTATAGAGGTGAGTGTCATCTGTGATGATGACTATTGTAGTTGTTCCCAGTGAATGATCCACTATACTTAGACTCAGGACTTTGTTTATTATTCTGCTCACATTCTACATAATTATCATTGGTTCTGGACAGGTGTTTGCTTTTCCTTGGTCATATTACTTCCTGTTTATCCATGAAATTACGGCTTGCATTTTCAATTCAACCTCTGAAACTTAGATTAGGACAATACTTTTATTTCCTTTTAGTTTTTTTCCTTCTTAAATTAAGCCTGCACAGTTGTACAGTAGACTTGGACCACCGATGAGGGTTGTGTGGCATTTATCTCTGCTAAAGTGGGTGCTGATATTTTCTTATCTACCCATTGTTTTAAAAACAGACTATGCCTGGATTTTGTCTCCAAAATTGTACATAAGATGTCATCTCAAAATGACATTCATCTCTGGCTTCTTCATGCCACAAATCTTACTTGTCAGGTGTTTAATAACTATATGTTGAATACATAAATATATTTAAAATGGATTAAAAGATTTAATAGACAACTACCACTGGGGAGTTAGCACTATTACTCAATATTTTCACTGTCTTGGAGATTTAATATGGTGTTACATTCCATATACTGTCTTATGATGTTGTTTTACACAAACTTAGATTGTGCAGTGGAGTTTGTAGTAATGTTTGGCAAATAAGCAGGCCTTAATTTGCTTTCAGTGATTCATATGTTTCCATAACAACTACTTGTTTGCTTCCTTGGGCTATTTATAGTAATACATTTTGAGGCCTGATCCAAGACCAGTCTTTTGTATCTTGCATAATTATAGTTTCATACAACTTCCTTTTTAGTGTATATTACATGATAATTTGTCTGTGAAAGTAGAAGAATCAACTTTATCATTATCTGCATATAAGTTTGTAAGCCAGTTTTAAATATGTAGTTAGGAGAGGCTACTAATAGTAAATTTCACCGTTTCTTACAGTTGAGCAATATTCCAGGACAAAGCTAAAATATTAAATTGAATTGGTTAATGAATTTTTATCCAAATGCACATTACAGATATCTAAATATAATATCTAAAGTTAATATACTAAGGTTGAAAAGCCTGCTGTTATTTCTTAAATGACTAATTTTACTTGATTAGAGTCTTTTAAGTGGCTACATGAAGGATTTTCATATTCTTTAAAAGCTTAGATTAAATACTTTTACTTAAATTATAATTTATATAACTATATATAAATTACATTTTATTTAAATAGAATAGAATTTATTTGTCTAATATTTATTTGAGTTGTGAAGACGGTTTATTGTATGTTCAAAAGATGCTGGGCATTCTTTTTTTTTTTTAACTGATGTTTTGAGTGACAGCATCCTGGCTTCACTCAGATAGGACATCATTTGTCTTCTGTTTATCTAGGTTTTTAATAAGATGAAAGTTTAGACATCATTTTCCCCCTGAATTTTGGACCACAACCAGCACTTCTTAGAGGTTACTCCTGGCTCTGTGCTTAGCCATCATTCCTGGTAGGGCTTGGGGATATTAATCCTGGGATATTCTAGAATATTAAACGTGGGTCAGATACATGCATGGCAAGCACCTTACCCACTACCGCCACTCCTGCAAAAATCTGTCAATTTTTAAGGTTTCCAATAAACAATAGTATGATACTTGGGGAAAAAGGTTTATTTGAGAACCCAGAATTAGTTTAATCACCACTGTTTTTAGTTAATAAACCCGGTAGTCTTTATAAAATCACTTTGCCTTAAGGCCCTGTATCTTTAACTATTAATATTAGTAAAAAAAAATGGTTGAACTAAATGACCCCATGTGATGCCTGTAGCACAGATATGTCATGAGCTAAACCTCTTTTACTAATAATTCTGACTCGAAAATATTTTCATAAGCAATGGAAAACTGTGTACAAGTGAACCTGAGTCTGCTTATTGCCTTTAATTCAGTTAAGAAGTCCTGGATATTGTCTTCAGGGAGCATAAAAGATAAATTAGCTAATAATGATGTGATGATCATAACAGTCTGATTAGTGATTAATTATTAAATGCTAGATGACACTCAATTTTCAGATATTATCTTACTTGTTCTCAACACACTGTGGGCTAGATTTCGCATGTAAGAAAATTGAGGACAAAGAGATTCTGAAGATCATTAATTGAATAATAGATTCAAATTCATATCTAAGTTCCACTGCTGTTATTTGCAAAATTCAAGCTCCTTCATTTAAGAAATATTTATTTACCATAGGGACTGGAGTAATAACAAGTGGGTAGGGTGTTTGCCTTGCATGCAGCTGACCTGGGTTCAATACCCAGCATTCTATATGGTCTTCCAAGTCTGCCAGGAGTGACTTCTGAGTGCAGAGCCAAGGGTAACCCCTGAGCATCATCGGGTGTCACTCCAAACCAAAAAAATTTATGTACCATACTTGTTACCTGTACATATTAAAATTAAAAGAGAACTTTAATGTAGTATATTCTATTTAGAACAGATATTGGGAAACACCAGGGAATAAATCAAAGTCCGTTTGTATGGAGCTTATATTTCAGCAAGTGGATTAGTATCGATAGATGGAATAAACACATAAGTTATTCTATTTTAGAAGATGGTCAATGCTATGGAAAAAGAAAACCAGAAGAGAGTTGCAAATGTGTGTGAATGGAGCAGGATGGGTTTCAGTTTCTAACTGAATGGTTAAATGATTTTTAATAAAGGATTTGAGTACTAGAACATTCAGGGCAGAGAGAGCAAGTTGGTCCTAAATAGAGTGTGCTCTGGTCTTAGCAAGTCAGTCATTTATACAGAGAAAATAGCTACAATAAAAAACATGTAATTTATACATTTCTATTGTTCATCACAGCTATTTTTAAATCTTTAAAATTTAAAAATTTTAGAATACAGTTATCTCTTATAAGTGTTTTCTATCCGGATTACCTTCCAGTCTGCTTGAAAAGTTCATTTCCCACAAGAGGCATAGTTTTTCTTCTTCTTTTTTTTTTATTCTCTACAAGACTTTTTTTTAAATTAATATCTTTAAGCACTATGATTACAAACATGATTTAGTGGTGTTTCAGTCACAGAAAGGACATCTCCCTTCACCAGTGCAACATTTTCACCACCAAATACCTATCTTCCTCTTCCCACATTTCTTGTTTGTATTCGAGACAGACATTTAACTTCTCTCACTCATTAGTCTTATAGTTTTCATTTCACTTCTTTAGAATGAAGTAGTTATCAAATTTCTGGTCTCTGGAAACTTTTAGTCCTACAACATAGGTCTCATAGGACTAGAGCAATATCACAGTGAGTAGGCACTTGTCTTGCATGCAGCCTATTCAGGGCTTGATTCTCAGTATCCCATATGATCCTGTAATCTTTCAGGAGTGATTCCTGAGTGCAGAACTAGGAGGAACACCTGAGCATTTGGGAGTAGCCCCCTCAATGCTAAAACAAAAATGTTAAAAAAAATAAAACTTTGAGAAAACTCAGAGATACATTGTTTGTAAGGTCTATATGTATAAATATCTTCTGCATTTAAAATTAAAGAAGTTATAATTATTTAACTAGTAAAATAAATTGGGGATTATCAATCAAATTTAATTATATTAAAAGCAAAGATTTTCATAATAAAGCAAGCCAGAGATTAGAGACATTGTTTAATAATTTTGTATTATATTCTTAATGGCTGACTTGGGAAGACCACTGGTTCTCATCACTGCATCTGCAGTTTTGTTTGTTTTTTGGACCACACCCATTTGGTGCTCTGGGGTTACTCCTGGTTAAGCACTCAGAAATTGCCTCTGGCTTGGGAGGACCATATGGGAATCTGGGGGATCCAACTGCGGTCCTTCCTTGGCTAGCTCTTGCAAGGCAGACACCTCACCGACCCCTGTATCTGCATTTAATCTGTTGAAATAAACTATTTGGGTTGAGCATGTGAAGAATACATGATATCAGAGAAATAGGTACAAGGATGAATAAAAAGTATTTTCTTTTTCAGTGTATTGCTAATATTACTTGATGCTTCCCAAAGTGAACAAGTAGTTATGGGGCCAGAGTGGTACACTTATGGGACACAGTGGTAGGGCATTTGCTTTGTGT
>PVKC010017348.1:0-20469 GCA_004027635.1 Crocidura indochinensis | reverse complement strand
CCAGGACCAAAGGTGGTTGGTTCGAATCCCGGTGTCTCATATGGTCCCCCGTGCTTGCCAGGAGCTACTTCTGAGCAGACAGCCAGGAGTAACCCCTGAGCACCACCAGGTGTGGCCCAAAAACCAAAAAAAAAAAAAAAAGAATTATTTCGCCTCCCCACCTAATCTTGATGTCTAAATATTTATGAAGGAGCCAGGAATGTGGCTTTAATGACAGAATGCATGCCTTGCATATACAAGGACCTGAATTCGATTCCTTGGTACCACATTGTACCCTCCTCAACTCAGATGAAAGCATGGTGGTCCAAGTAGCCAGTTTTGGGAGTGAATACCTACCCCAGAACCACCAATCCCTCAAAGCCAGAAAAACATTCACCAAAAATATTTTTGTGATTTTAAAAAAATTATTACTTAGGGAGCTGGCTTTTAAAAAGATAGTGAAAACAGGTTAGTGGCAGAGAAAACTTATTGTTACTCTGGGCAGGAGGGACTGAGGAGAGAACGGAAGTGGAAGTGGCCATGGATCCCTGACAATGCCTCCTTCCTTCTCAGGAGGCAGAATCATGCTCTAGCTGAACACCAATTACAATTATGCTCAATTGAGTATATTTAAACTATTTTTTAAATTTGATTATGTTCAAAACAGCTGTTTTGGAAAGACGATAACATTTGTACTGAAACTGTAATCTGTTCTCATTGCATACTCACAATGTAGGAGAAAACCACAATGAGATGAGAATGACAACAATCAAGGATAAAATGTTTTCCTTACTTTAAAAGAAGCACAAAACAGAGCCGGCTCGGGCTGGCCTCCGGCAGAGAGACCTCCGTACGTGCCGGAGGCCCCTTGGCCCGGCCTAGGGTGGGTGCGCACTCGGGCCTGGGTCCCCCGATCGCCCTCTGCCTCTTTCCCCCCGGATCCCCACGTGGGCTCCTGGGGGGGCCTTATGGGGCACCCTGGGTTTTCCCCACTTCCAGGCCGGTTCCAGAGATCGGCTTCTGTGGTGGAGTTTGATCTGGGGGTGTCAGATAGCTGCTCAGCTGTACTCAGGCTCTCTCTGTAAATTTCATACCAGTTTACATGTCGCAAACCGCGCGGGGGCAATAGCCCCCGCGCGAACCTATGCTCCTCCCAACTATCAATACCCCCGATTTACCCTTCTTAACTTCAGCAACACACAGTTCCAATCTCAGACCAAAGACATACAGTGGATCTAATAATCCCAGATCTATTTTGAAGGACATAAATTAAACACATATTGAACACACACACACACAAAAAAAAAAAGAAGCACAAAACAAAAAGAAAACAAACAATAAAACCCCACCAACCAACATGTGCGTAATTTTTGTAAATTTTCTACTTCCTACCAGAAACATGAATGAATGAATGAATGAATGAATGAGAAGTCAGTTAATAGTCACTCACTGGGGAACTGTGACTACCTCTGCCCAGCTGGGCCGTTGGTACATACCGCATTGCTCTCAGTGCAATTTTGTATGCCAATTCAGCATCATGAGGTAGGAGAGAGGTGAAGAGATACTTGGCAAATGTGTGCATTGGAACACTCTCCCGATGGATTATTTCGCCTAAACCACTATATGGTCCAGCTGTGGAAAGAGAGCATACACATTTTATGTTCCTTTGAAGAGAAAATGGATATCAATATTCCTTTTCACATGCATTTTAAAATTTGAATGCAATGCTATAATATACAAAAACTGATTCTAAGTGACACAAAAAGGAACACGATTATTAGTCAAAGATGAATCTAGAGAGTATGGTTTCTGATGTTAAATTCATTTCAAGAATAAATACACCCAACTGTACCAGAGCAAAAATGAGAATCACAGAACTAAAGAAAAGCGCCTTTTCACAATATGACTGCTTCAGAGAAATGACTCCTCTAAAACATAATTGCAAAACATCCTTTTTCAGGTATGAAAAATAAACATCTAGAATTGCACATGCTTAACTGTGGAAGCATCTTTTGAACCCAACAGTCTTAATCGCAGGCAAGTCAGAGAAGAGAGAGGGGAGGGAAGAAGAGGGAAGGAGATGAGAGTTATCTCAAAGGGAAAAGAAGGGAATTCAGTATAAATACCAACAGAAAGATTTTAAGCAAATTTGCTTAAAAGCAATATAAAAAGCATATGTGCTTTTTACTAAAATAATTTATTCTCAGAAGGTAATTAACAAAAAGAGATTTGCTTTTTACCATAGGCAAAAGTGAAAAAGGAAATAAACAGATATCTACCACTCTGGGTATGCCAAAAAATAAGTTTTAAAACAAAATATATTTATGCTATCAAGATTCATATATTCATAAGTTACAACAGGCTTGGTGATAGTGCTGACTTCCCTAGTTAAGTCAGCATCCTTTGTGCATACTGTCTAGAAGGGCAATGCATACGTTAAAAATAAATTCGAAAGGAAACCACAGTGTTTAAATTCAATCATGTTCCACTGATGTGCTCTGAGGTTTAGTTACTGCAAAAGTGCTTAGCTATTGAAAAAGTGCAAAAGTGTTCAATAAATTGGTTTCCATGTCACCCGAATAACATTCTGTTTCATGTTATCTAGAACTATATATAAGCCATGACACCACTATTCAAAGAACATAATACACTTTTCTTCTATGAGAAAATTCCATTCAAAAATTTTCTCCTGCAAACTCTACATTCTACATTCTCTTTTTCAGAATGCAAGAAATAAATGTAGTTCAGGAAAAAATATGGTGAGATGTTACTAAACTAGACTTGGGTTAAATCATGATACAGTCTATAGATAATAGACGTAAAAACTTCATTTTGTAATTAATATTTTAAGTGATTCATGAGTTTGTATGGAGAAAAGCATACAAACTATACTTTGTTTTTACCACAAGTCAACTGAAATGTATCTTACGGTTTTTTGAAATCAAATCTATTCATCTCCTTAAAACATTAAAAATGTTTTAGTGATTTGGATTCATGCAAAAGTTTATAGAGTACTGTGGTTCTATGAGACCAGATTAGTTATAATGTGAACTCAATGTTTGTATTTCCTGCCCCAATACGTAGTGTGAATCTCCAACTCCCAGTGTAACTGTATTTGGAGAAAGAGCCTTTGTGGAACTAATAAATGTTAAATGAGGGCACAGATCCAATGGGATTACAAGGAGATATTATAAAGACAATGTCCTTACAAGCAGACATCAGAAAACTCTTTTCTCTTTCTGCTGAGTGCAGAAAAAGGAAAAGAGTAACCATCTACCAATCAGAAGAGGGCTCTCTTCGCAGGAAAAAAAATTGGTCTATCCAGTCTCCAGAATAATCAAAGAAATATTTGCTTTATAAGCCACAGTGTGTAGTTTTCGGTTATTGCACTCTGAGTAGACTAAGATAACTGAATTTGGATTAACCAGGTGCCACCCCACTCAGTATATGCCTTGTTACTCATTGGTTAGAAACTTCTTTGAATGAAGCACCTCAGATTGGTACTTAGACCACTTGTTCTCCACCCAGGGTGTGATCTGGTTCTTCCTAATGAAAATTCTGGGTCTCAGGAAAAAGCTCTTGCTTTCTGGCTTTCCTTTGCTGAGCTACCTGCTTCTTCTTTTTTTTTTTTTAAAAGCAAAAGGCTTGTGTGTTGGAATTCCCGAACCCGTTTCAATTCTCTCCCTTTCAGTGTATGTGGATTATTTCCTGCATTGGTGTTTGCAATGCTATCTATAAAGTCTTCAGCTCTCTCTTCTTCACTGCCTGCTTTTGTCCTGCATGAGGGGGACACCTCTGCTACCATGAGTGGTGGGGCAGCTGGGAGAGGCTGGGGGATGAATGACAGAACCCGTGTTGATTGAGAGTATACTGGCTCTCAATCATTGTCACCCCACCAGTTCTGGATACATTAGTAGCCTTTGGACACCTCTCTCCATTCAACATCAAACTCCACAGTCTCCCTATTTCCAAAGATACACAGAAGTTTCCTGGGATTCTTAATAGCTATCCAGTGAACAGACATTTTTTTGGTGTTATTTCTGTTGATAAATCGTAACCTTCCAGACATCAAACCATTTGAGAGTTCCAGGATTTGGACTACCAGCATTGACTTGTACCTCTGACTCCTGGCTTAGGGCACAGGTATATCTCTCTGGTTAAACTGTTTTCAGACTACAGTTGATAGCCAGTTAATCATCCTTTGGAAATGGGGGCGGGGGGGTCTCTCTGGTTTAGTGCCAGTACTGAATGATAAATTCAGGTCCCTATTTGGACACCATCTGAGAAGGAAGCCTCGGTTCCAAGATCAGAATATGGAGACACAGTTCTGGAAGCAAACACTGATACAGGAAATAATCCATACACACTGAAGGGTGTGTGTATAAAGTGGGTTCAGGAATTCCAATACGCAAGCCTTTCACTCCTAAGAAGCAGGTACCTCAGCAGAGGGAAGTCAAAAATGCAAGAAAGCATTTTTCTGAGACCTGGAAATTTTATTAGGAAGAACCAGATCACAGCCTGGGGTGGAGAACAAGTAGTCTAAATACCAAGGTGCTACATTCAAAGATGTTTCCAGCTAATGAGTAACAAGTTCTATATTGAGTGGAGTGGCACCCAGTTAATCCCACAATCTCTTTTTCCTATAAACTTAATTACAGCAAATCTTAACTCTTCTATCTCCTTTATTCCAATCCAGTGTTATTTTTTAGTATTATGTAGATGCACATTGAATATTTTGTTTTTTGTTTGTTTTTTTGGGTCACACCCGGCAGTGCTCAGGGGTTACTCCTGGCTCCATGCTCAGAAATTGCTCCTGGCAGGCACGGGGGACCATATGGGGCACCGGGATTTGAACCGATGACCTTTTGCATGAAAGGCAAACGCCTTACCTCCATGCTATCTCCCGGGCCCCGAATATTTTGTTTTTATGCTTTCCAGTAAGTAAAGCATTGTCAGGTACCCAATACCAAAGTATGGATTAGTGGAATTGGAGAGATAATACAGCAATAAGGTGCTTGCCTTTCATGCAGTTGACCCAGGTTCGACTAGATTGGACTGGCAACCCATATGGTTTCCTAGCAACCCATATAGTTGTCTCAAGCCCACCACAAGTGGTCTTTAAGTACAGCTGGTTGTGGCAAAAAACAGTATGGATTGATAATCAGTCAAAACTGTGAACTCCAGGGTACTGAGCAATGAAAAACTACTATGTATACTATGTTCTCCAAAAGTGTTTTCCAATATACCAGAAGAGATTAAGTCCTCTTTTTCAGACACTGAAGAGTATGAGAACTCAAACTGACCTAAGAATTCACAGAATTCTGAAAAATTTGGTATTCTAGTACCATCAACTTGGTCATAGATTACTTCTCTTCTGCCACTGAAATGGCAGCACCCCTAGTCAGACACAATTCTTACAGAAATGTTTAATGAGAGGGGAAGAATCAACTTATTAAAGACTAAGACAAAGTTAACTAATACTCATCAGCAAAGAAAATGAAGACATGTATTAAGATGCATGATAGTGACAAAGAAGGATCCACTCTAAAAAGCAGCATCATCGCCTATCCTCACTTTATCATAATAGAAACCAGAAGTCAGTTACTAAGATAGACAGTAATGGCATAAAAATGTTTGTGGCTGATTCCTTACATCAAAGGGAACTCTACAGGAGGAAATGAAAAGAAAATGAAAGAATTGAGATCATTTGGAATTTGCCAAACACTTTCCTCTCTAAAAGGGTTCAGGAAAAACAACAAAGAACTTCAAAAAAGTACTGTAAATAGTTAAAATTAAAATTTTTAACCGAAATTAAAGATGTAATTCAAAACATTATTTCTTTAAAATATGTCTTTAAGGGGGCTAGAGAGATAGCACAGTGGTAGGGTGTTTGCCTTGCATGCAGCAGATCCAGGATGAATGGTGGTTCAAATCCCAGCAACCAATATGGTCTCCGGAGCCAGCCAGGAGCCTGAGTGCTGCCGCTAGGTATGACCCAAAAACCAAAAACCAAAAATACTGAAATAAATGTTTGGTGAAGATTTCTTGTAAATCTTTTGCTAGAAAAACAAAAGAAGTTTTGACATATTTTCTCTAAATTCCTTCCCCATATGTAATACATCTGGAAGTAAGATGAAAGTATTATATATACACTGGGGATTGTCTAATCACAGGTAATTCCATGAACACATGTATCTTCAGAGAACAAGTGTTTTGGAGGATCTTCTGAAGCAGAACTCAGGAGGCGTAGGGACATCTATTGGACAGTCTCAACCTACTGGAACAGTGGTTCAAAAGCACATCAAAGAATACAGCGCTGCTAGGGCCCTGTGGGGGTCATCCAAGGAGTGCATAGAGCCTTCAGGGCAACATGCAGCAATGTCTGGGGTGGGGCATGTGATACTGGGACCAATCCAGACCAGCCACGTGCAAAGCACACATCTTACACTCTGTACTTCTCCACTAGCACAATAGAAACCACTATTAGATATCACTTAACTGAGCAAAAGATTAGGCTACTGTAGTATTCTTCTCAAAAAAAAGTTCTAGACCAAATTCATTAGGTACTTTAAATGAAGAGAAATAGATTTTCCCTTAGAGATCCTATGAAAAAAAATTTTTGTTTTGTTTTGGGTCACACCCAGCGACGCTCAGGGGTTACTCCTGGCTATGTGCTCAGAAATTGCCCCTGGGTTGGGGAACCATATGGGGATCAAACCACAGTCCTTCTTAGGTTAGCCGCATGTAAGGCAAACACCCTACCACTGTGCCATGTTCCACCCTGAGATCCTATGAAATTTTTAACTTGGCCCTGTGTCTATTAGAAATAATTATTTAGCACAGTAGAAATCTACTTTAGCTGCTTCAGACCTTTGTAACCAAATGCAAATAACATATGAAACTCAGACATCAAGTAATAGCCAGTAATTGAGGAATATCAACCATTTTTTTTCTATTTATTGATATAAGTAAAAAGAAACAAAGCTACCAGCAGTAGTAACTCACAAATATTAAACCTGTATTGAACTCAGGCACAACTCAGCTTTAAATAAATGAAAAGATTTTGTCAAATCCCATGGCACTAACTAGTTCACATTTAATAGGCTATGCTATATCCACTGAAGTGAAATGATAGGAATCTAAATATCTGTACTTTTAAAAATGAACTAACACTAGCTTCCGTATAATTTCCATGTCTATGACATTCAGTGAACATACCAATTAGGACTGAACAATTGATGAATTTAAAGCATGCTCCTACTATAAAGCTTATTACTGAAATAAAATCGGCTAAACAAGTGGAAAAACTTTCTCTATTCAAACTACCTTCTAATAGGAAGACTGCTTGCTTTCGAAAAATTTTCACCAGTGTTTCATCCAATTCAATTTCCTGAAGCTTGGAAATGAGTTGCTCTTCATTCCGGCAAACTTTCTCTTGTGTGTACAGCCCATCAGGCATGATACGTTGCTGTCCCAACCCTATCAGGGCTACTTCCACAGCTAGCGTTAAATAGGATTCTCCTTCTTCTAAGAATTTGTGTGCAGGTAGATGCTGGTATTCCAGAGATTTGCACTGTCCCATGTTCTCTGTAAAATATCACAGAAGAAATTCAGAGTTCGTACACTACTTTTGTACACACCCCGACAGATATAAACAGAACTTTTATTCAGTACAGTTATATGAATTATTAATGTAATTGCAAAAGGCCCAAAATACATTTCTCAAGTTAAAGTGCACAGTTTTCCACGATTTAAGAGAAAAACCACAAATGATTAAATGCGCATATTTGGGGGATAAGACTTTATAAAAGGTCTTTATTTCACTAAGAAAAATAAATCATCAAAGAAACTCATCAATATAAGAAAGAACACTAAGACTAATACCTGCGTAAATAAGATTAAAATTAATGATAACTACAATAGTTACTAATTTTTTAAAGCCTAGAATGTAAAAAGATTTTTATCCTTCTATTAAAATGTTAAAAATGTATAATGAAGAGAGTAGCCAAGATATATAAGATCAATTGCATGGTCCTTTGTGATAACTCAAAGTCATCACAAAAGAAATAATTCTTTAAGACTCGGCTTGTTTCTGGTTTAAGGGCACCGTTAGGTATTTTGACAAATTTCAACCACCATCCACCTATGGAAAGGGAATTCCAAGTCAGTTCTTATCTCTTGACACAGTCTGATCCATGAAGGAAATCACCACAGGAGGTGATGTAAGATAATAAACCTCTCAGCTTAGCCAGCCATGGGAACAATGAAGGGACAAGCTTTCCTTCCTCCCCAACATCTGCTCCCAGTCCTTGGGCAGCTGTTTTAGTGATGATTCTTAAGTCTCATGAGGTCCAAATCTCAAAAACTGCTTTTTTCACTTCTGTGTTGCTGTTTTAGTGACAGGTGATAGCACACATGTTTTTGGTACTGGCACATTTTAACTCTGGTGCTAGCTTATGCTCAATTCTCACTGAGGATAGCATAACCACTTGTAGTACCTCTACACAAAGTATGTGGTTACTGAGGATTGCCAGGATCATACTTAGCATGGGGGACAGTGTCAAGGGTTGAATTCAAGGTCTCACATTTGAGTTTTATCCCTGGGCCTTCAAAACACTTTTAAAGTAATGAGTGAACAGTTTAATGACATTTCACAGTCCTATTAACATAGTAAAATATTTAACAGACAAATCACTTTTAATGCAAAATTTAATTAAAAGACAGTTCAATTAAATTTCTAGTTCTAAATGCTATAAGAGTACAAGCCATTACATATCTTTAAAGTCAAATTATCCAGAAATTCAGATAAATTCTTAGACACAAAGTTACTGAGTACTAGGAAAAAAATTTTTTAAGCTACACCCAGCAAAGGTCAAAG
This sequence comes from Crocidura indochinensis, assembly GCA_004027635.1. NCBI lineage: Eukaryota > Metazoa > Chordata > Mammalia > Eulipotyphla > Soricidae > Crocidura > Crocidura indochinensis. The sequence continues at coordinate 11,612 of PVKC010017348.1, read as the reverse complement.
GTTGCTCCTAAACATGCATCAGGGATCACTTCTGGAATCAGGGGACCATACAGAGTGCCAGGGTTCGAACCTTGGTTGGCTGTGTTCCAAGCAAGCACCTTACTCACTATAGGCAACTCTCTTACACCAGGAATAAATATTTCTAAAATTTGCTGCCAGATGTGGACTGACAGACTTCCCCCCATTTGTATAAGTGTCTCCAGATTTTCTTACTCATTTGCAAGATGAATTCATAAAATCAAGTCGAGAAGAAAAACTGATAAATATTGTTTAGAGTTTAGGGGAGGGGGAAAAAAAGCATGTGATGAATGTCAATAGTTTTACCTGTAAAATCTGAGAAGCCAGAGAAGCTTTCATCATCGATGCGGCAGGCTTCCATAAGGCTGCTAAATAGAGTGCCCACAGGGTCCAGAGGGTGTCCAACCCAACCCTCCAGATTGGTTATAGATGTGATGCTTTTATGGGGTAGCTCTGTATAAAAGAAATTGAGAGGTGAGGGAGAAGTAGAAAGAGGCTTTCTGTCATTCAATAGTGTAATTATTGTTGGATATCTGTACAGCTATGTTAAGAAGATGCTCTCCTAAGTTAGAACTCACAGGATCATCTGAATGGGAGACTATAGGACAGTTGACCAGAGTCAATTTGCATTCTTTAATCACTCCGTATCACCTTATGAAACTCTGCCTTATTGAAGATCTGTAAGCTGTTTGAGAGATCATGGCCACAAGGGAAACTACGACTAAAGATAACATATAATTTGGAAGAAACAAATCCTTTTCTATTTTCTTTACAGAACATTAGTACTTTTAAGTTAAGTTAAATTATGGAGTACAAAGGAAAAAAGAAGGACATATTTTAAGATATATGTATTCCATTGTAAATAACTCAACACTTTTGCATCCATGTATTTAGTAAAATAATTCTAAGAGGCAAAATTAAATCCATATGCAACAAAAGAGATACAAAAATATATGTAAACAGAACGAGTCACATGAGTCCAGTATTTCTTTTGTTTGCTTTGTCACTTCATTAGCCCCTGATGAAGGGGCTGTAATGAGTAGTGCTTAGGACTTACTCCTGAGTGGGGGAGGCACAGGGGACCACATGGGGTGCTGAGGATTTACGCCAGGGCTAGCTGCACGCACAAGTTCCTTAAGTCCTTTACCATCTTTCCAGCTCAATATAGGACTTCTTTAGAACTTGTCTGTATATAAAAATAAAGCACGGCCTGCCTGGCACAAGGCGTTAAAAGCCATTGAACTTCAAGTCCACATTCCTTGGAAAGTCCCTTGCCTTTGGTTTCTGTTACTGACTTTCACATAACCAGTAGGGAAAACAAACAAAAAACACTAGGAATGCTACTCTTGGGAGCAACAAAATATAGATATCTAGAGAGGAAAGGGGGAAAAAAAAGCCACACACACATATGTATGGGAAGGAAGTTTTATGTTTATGGAAAACTAAGTTTATTATCAAATAACAGAAATAGGATAAAAATTTACAAAGTATTTATTTACTGCACAGAAATGTGAGGAAAAAATCAAAAGCAATAAATTTATCAGAATCAGGAACCTGACACACCACACCAAATTCTATCTGAAATATATAAGGCATTTCAGTTGTTAATCTTAGCCACATAACAATAACACCTTAAAATTTTGTAGGTATAGACATGTAATTTTACTTTTACTTAAGAAATAGTCTTTGTTTGTTTGTTTTTTTTGGGCCACACCTAGCGGTGCTCAGGGGTTACTCCTGGCTGTCTGCTCAGAAGTAGCTCCTGGCAGGCAAGGGGGACCATATGGGACACCGGGATTTGAACCAACCACCTTTGGTCCCGGATTGGCTGCTTGCAAGGCAAACGCTACTGTGCTATCTCCGGGCCCCTAAGAAATAGTCTTAAATACAAGGTTTTCTGCTTGCAGAATAAGACAGTATAACTAAGGATGGTCCAAAGACAACCAAAGGAGGGTAGTTTAACAAGTGGACTAAACATTTTGTATACTGTATATATTTATAAATCTTATATTAGATACTGTAACATTTTTATTTAAAAAGAGTTCACTAGTAAAGTTTGTGATTTTAAAAACAGAAAATCATGAATTTAAGCTGTCTTTTTGCAGAATAAAAAGTACTTCACATTTATTTATTATTATTATTATCCTTTATATCTTATAAAAGGTCAAATAACTGGACTGTTTATTAATTCATATATTGTGTGTATTAGGCATGTATTTGGGGATAATATGAATTTCACAAAAAACTTTCAAGAGCTTCAACAGCAATACATTTTAAAAAAAATGTTGATGATCACTGACAATACAAACAAAGGAGAAATCAAAGAATGATTATTAAATGTAATTGATTTCCTTCCCATGCAGCATTTGTTTGATTCAAATGGTACCTTTTGTAGTTTTCTTCCATCATATCTTAAATAACCATGTAACATAGTACTTCCAATATAGAGCAAATGAAAAGTTCACTCAAACTAAATCCATTTTAACAACTTTTGATAATTTTCTGCTGAACCCGAGGAGTATGAATCATCAAAGAACTAAAAACAAAAATAGCCTTGTCCTATGAATGTAACACTAAGAAATTGCACTCCTACTTAAACCATTTCACCCCAGGTCAAGACCCATGCCCACTCCAAGTGTGCTGCCATACAGTTCTTCATTTCATCATATCTCACGGAGAAGATACACTGGCATTCTATCTCTAGTCATCTATCTACAAGATAGCACATAAGAAACACCTCTAATGTGCAAGTCACAATGGAAAGGCAACACAGAACGCCACCTTACTTACTGAGTGAAGATGGTAACCCCGAGGACTCAACCAGTAATACCAGTTATAGGACCTCTCTGATAAAAACTTTATAGTAAATGTTGAGGCTATTTAAGGAGCTCAAAGAAACATGGAACTACTAATAAAACCCTAGAGGATATGCAGAAATGAGAAAATTACAAACAGAAATGGCAGAACTAAAAAATTTTATAGGCAAAATGAAAAATTCACTGGAAAGCCTTAGCAGTAGAGATAACAGAAGTTGGGAACAAAAATCAGTTAAGTTTCAAGATGAGATGCAAAAAACCTTCAGACAATAGCAGAAGATGAGAAAAATTCTCAAAATAAACAACACATGAGAACATTAAGATGAATCAAAAAGAACAACATAAGAATTACCAGGGTCCCAGAGGGTCAGGAAGTCAACCCTGATGAAGAAGCCAACAGTCAAAAGATAGCACTGCTAAGTTGCTAGAGCTGGAGACCACATACACCCAGATCCAAGAGGCCTGAAAGGTAGGTACCAGCTAAAAGAGAGTCAAGAAAAAATAGCCCAAGACAATTCTTAATCAGAATGATAAAAACCAAAGATAGAATAAATGCAGCATGATCAAAGAAATTATATACAAAGGAGCATAGATAAGATTCACAGATTTAACATACAATACCTTACAACCCACAAGACAATGGTGGGATATAGTTTTAAAAAAACTCCATGATATTAATGACTTACCAAGAACACCCAGTCAGACTCTGACTTAAATTTGAAGGAAGTATATAGATAGAACTTCATAGATAACAGTTCAGGAATGTCATAGACCCAAAACTCTCTACAAGAACTTAAGGGGCTATACTGAGACAAGACAAATTTCACAAATATGCCAAACCTCTATAAAAATATGGTACAAGATGCCATGATAATTAATTTCACTCAATATCAATGAGCTAATTGCACCAATTAAGACATATAGATTGGTAAGATACATTAAAAAATTGGTCCCAGGGGCCAGCGTGGTGGCGCTAGAGGTAAGATGTCTGCCTTGCCAGTGCTAGCCTAGGACAGACCACGGTTCGATCCCCTGGCGTCCCATATGGTCCCCCAACCCAAGCCAGGAGTAACCCCTGGGTGCCACCGGTCCCAAACCTCCGTTGCTTTCAAGAAACACATTGGAACAGTAACGACAAACAGACTCCAAATAATGACTGCTAATAAACTTGAAAAGAAACATCTATGCAATATAATGATAGTTGGAGATTACAACACTATTCTATCACCATTTGATAGATTAACTAGACTAAAGTCAGCAAGGAAATACAGGATTTTAAAAAATGGAAGAGAGGTGCCTTATATATAATATATACATATATAAAATAATACACATTATTCTCCAATGCACACAGAACACTGGCCATGACAGACCACATGCTGAACCACAACACATAACTCTATAGAGGCAAAAGGAATGAAGTCACATCAACTATCTTCTCGGACTGTGATGCTCTCAACATAGAACTTAACCATAAATAGAAACAAATAAACATCTAGAAAGTAAATTGTTCACTAATGAACAACCGCGTGGGCCAGAGAGGAAATGGTAACAAATGAGAATGAGGACACAAGCTTCCAGAATTTATGGACATAGCAAAAGTGGTACTAAGAGAAAAGTTTATAGCTATGCAAGCATACCTTAGGAGATAAGGGCATAAATAACCTAATAGTATAGCTCAAAATATTGGAAAATGACTACCAAAAGGAATCCAAAGCAGGTAGGAGGAAAGAAATTTAGCAGAAATTAATGAATTAGAATTTAAAAATAAATCCGAAAGATTAGTAATATCAAGAACAGGTTCTTTGAAAAAAATTAATAAACCACTAGCAAGATTCACAAAGAGAGAACCCCAATTAACTAAATCAGAAATGAAATGGGAGATGTCACAACCTTTAAGTATATGGTCAGTTAATCTTTGACAAAGGAGCAAAAAATATAAGTGGAGCAAGAAAAGTCCTTCAACAAGTGGTGCTGGGAAAACTGGTTGGCCTTATGACGAACAATAAAACCTCATCTCTAAACCATGCATAGGTCAAATAAAAATGTATTAAAGAGTAGATATCAGATGTATATCCACAAACTTCGTAGAGGAAAATAAAGGTAGAGGGTTTTATGACACAGAGCTAGAGACATCTTTAAGGATAAAACCCTACTAACCAAGCAAATAGAGGCGAAGATAGACAAATGGGACTTTATTAAATCAAGAAGTTTCTGCACCTCAAAGAAAATGGTGAACAGTATACAAAGATTGCCCACAGACTGGGAGAAATTATTTGCTCACTTATCCCACAAAGGTTTAATATCCAAGATATATAAAGCACTATTAGAAGTCTACTAGAAAAATATCTGAGGTGGGAGAGACAGTACAGTGGTAGGGCGTTTGCCTTACACATGGCCAACCCAGGACAGACCTGGGTTTGATTCCTGGCATCCCATAGGGTCCCCCAAGACTGCCAGGAGTGATTTTTGAGCGAAGCTGCAGCCTGGAGTAACCCTTTAGCGCAACTGGGTATGCTCCCTGCCAAAAAATGAGAGCTTAAAAAAAATCCAACCTTACCAAAAAATCCCGGGGAGAAGAGATGAATAGAATTTCCTAAAAGGAGAAATAAAAATGGCCAAAAGCATGTGGAAAAAAAAACAGCTCTATTGGGACTGGAACAATAGCAAAGTGGGTAGGGCATTTGCCTTGCAAGTGGCTGACCTGGGTTCAATTCCTGGCAACCCATATGGTCCTTTAGGTCTGCCAGGAGTGATTTCTGAACGCAGAGCCTGGAATAACCCCTGAATACCGCCAGATGTGCTCCCCCCCAAAAAAAGTACTTTATCGGGGCTGGAGTGCAGTGGTAGCACAGCGATAGAGCCTTTGCCTTGCATGTGGCTGACCCAGGACAGATACAGATATGATCCACAGCATCCCATGTGGTCCCCCGAGCCAAATAGCCAGGAGTAACCTGAGTGCTGCCAGGTTACAAACAAACAAAAAAGTTGTTTATCACAAATCATCAAAGAAATGCAAATTTAAACAGCAATGAGACATTGCCTCATACACTTATCAGAAAGAAAAATAATGTGCTGGAAAAGATGTGGGAAAAAGACTCTTATTCAATGCTGGTAAGAATACTGACTGGTCTAGTCTTAGGATTTTCTTTATAGATTTATAAATTGTTATATATTATTATAGTCTTTATAGATTTTCTCAAAAACCAGGAATGGAGCTTCACTATGTCCCAGTTATTCTACTACTGGGTATATATTCCAAAGATTCAAAAAAGCACAATGCAGGAAAGACATCTGCATTCCTATGTTCATTACAGCTCTATATACAATAGTCAGAATATGGAAGCAATCCAAGTGCTCATGAACATGACTATATAAATAAACTATGGCACACACACACATATACATTCACACAATGGAATACTACTCAGCCATAAAAAAGATAAAGTCATGCAATTTGCTGAAACACGGACGGCTCTGGAGAGTAGTATCATGTTGAGTGAAATCTCTCTCCTGACTAGGATATGAAGAATCTTCACAGAGGAATAGTCAATGCCAATTGGCACTAAAAATGAAGAGCAGAACTGGTCTTCTGTAGGACATTTTCCACTGAGGTGGGGGTTGGGGGCTTAAATTAGGGAAGGGAATAGAACACTAGACAATAAGGGATAGGAAAAGTGCCTGCCACAGAGGAAGGCTGGAGGTGGAGAGAGGAAAACTGGTGACAATGGTGGAGGAGTGTGGCGAAGGAAAGTGTTGGGACAATTGACACCTGAAACGCAATCATAAATATCTTTTTTCCTGATCAATTTTTCTGTAATATAACTCTCTTGAATTACTGTTATTTAGTAATACATATTCAAAAATTTAAAACTTAATGAACTGAGATGAGGACAAAGTTGTTAAATTTAGTTGGCAGCTCATCAAATGTTTTTATATGGAATCTGAAAAATCAGAGTCCTGTTGAAGCCACTTAATTAAATAACATGTCCTCATATATAAATGATTACAACTAAACAATTTCATAGTGCTTACACATTATGCCAGACTCTGCTCTGAGTTATAGGAATGAATAAGCTTAATCTTCTCATCAACTCCCAATGATATGCTAAGAAGCCCATATCACAGAGATGCCAAGTCACTGTCTGACATCTCCCAACTGGGAACTTAACTGCCATAATCAGACACAGACCTAGTTTGCCTCCCCGAGCTGTTATGGTATGTATTAAGATACACTTACTTACAAAATAAGGTATTTGGCTAAGCTGTGTCTTAGAAAATCCAGACATACCAAATACCTAAAAATCTTTCTTTAAACAAAAGTAACTTAAGTAAAATATTTAAATATTACGAAAACATTCAAATGAGAATTTTCTCACAGGCTGGCTATTAAGTAAGGCTATCACCATCATTCTTCCTAAGTAATTTCTTCCCCCAAGAGCGCAAACCATAGCAATGACATTGTCAAAAATCCCATTTCAACAGAAACAAATCCCTTTACACTCACCTTTTTTTTGAGTTCTGAACATTTCCAATTGTTTCTGCTGTTGTCGTCTCAATGTGTTAACAATAGCTATTGCTAGTCTCAGTGCTTCTCTGGGATACCCATGTGAACGTAAAGCATCAACCCTTGCACAGGCTGTAGGAACATGCTCTGAAAGAAGGAGTTAAGAGGGAAAAGTTGCCATTGTCAGATACAGCTACAAAAAAACAGGATTTAATAGTAAGATCCCCTTCCCCCTTAATACTATTACACAAGAAACCATTTCTGAAGTTGGATCTGAATGAAAAAATGCAGCTCCCATTGCCAAGCATTCATCCATCTCCCATTGAATCCCACAACTCTACCTCCCACTCCAAAAATGCTATAGAAACTAAACAAAGAAGTAAGTCATGGAAATGTCTTTCCGGTTAGGCCACTTACCATGCCAGAGGGGCCACCCGCGGGAGTCAAAGAGGGAGTTTTCAGTGTCGTCATGGTAACAGTAGTTGGTGTATAGGTCACTGCTGATAATGTGCTGCAAGTGGCTATCCTGCCAGTGGAGATCGCATGCCTCAATAGCTCGGGTGAACACTGTCCGATGTGGCCTGTTCGACGAATCTGTTTTTTCCACAATTCAGAAAGCTGTGTCAGCTATTGTTCACATGTGAATAAATCAGTCATACCATTCTGTGGCCAGATGTTCATGAACACACCCACACACATTGTCTTGCACCCCCTAAGCAGAAGGATGAAGGGTGAATACTCTCATGTCCTATGTGCTAGGAGGCAAGTCAGCCCAAGAGCCATCACTCACTCACTTGCTTTATCAAACACAAACATTCTGCAGCCATCAAAGCTAAGGTTAAAGGCATCCTGCAAAAAGAATGTCAAGTCTAGTTTTTCATGCCAAATACACTCAAAGGAGGCACTCAGCACAAAAATAAATCACATGAAGATTCACTGTTCCCTACTTCTAAGGTGCTGTGGTGGGCTGCCCAGTGGGGTCAACAGCTCTCACAAACACTATGCAAGAGCTGTGACACCAGCCATGGAACCTTTCAGGAAGATGCAATCAGCCTTTAAAGAGATGCATAAGGGTTGTGCTTTTGGTTGTATTTTTTAACTATATTGTGCGGTTTTGCACAATCAAAACTATTATGCTTCTTGGGATATAATGATTAAATGATGCTTTATATCCCAAAGGGCATAAATTCAGATATTTAACATTTCACAAAGCCACACAACATAGCTACAAAACAAACCAGCGCACTTACCTTGCCCTATAGGCTGCCTCCTGACTCCTGAGCAGGTTCCATGACTGGTGTGATGTCTCCAGCAAGTGGGTGCTGGGACATCACAAAAGAGCAGAAGCATACACTCCGCAGTGGGTTCAAGTTTCAGGACCTGACGGAGAAAAGAAATGTTTGGGGAATAAAGGACAGTCTCACCCCAGCTGCTGGGAGGATTTTTCAGTATCTCTGGAAAACATGGTTCAAATTCTACCTGCACTCCCATTGCTTGGGTCCCTAACTCTGGGTTCACCGCCACAGTGGCAAAAATCTTAGTGAGACTCCATTGAAAAACAGGATAATGAACTGCCTGTATTTATATGGACTTTACTCACTTATTCTTTCTATCCAGATGTATGACTGAGAAATAAAATCTGGCACTTCCTTGGAAAAGGAAACTTAAAACTGGAGAGGGGCTGAACTGTGAAGCCTAGCTCTAAGAACTCACTGATGATAGTACCAAGAGTTGATAGAAGTAAAATAACCCGCCAAGGTCACATTGGCAGAGGCAGTCAATTAACAAAGCATAATTATCCTTGCTCCAAATTTCAGAATAGCTACTTCAGCTATTCAGGAAAGGCTTTAGACAAGTCTTTTACAGAGAGATGTTACTTCAGCTTGGTCTCGGGTCAACTCAGATATCTGTATTTGAAATGCATAAATGATAGATGATCCAAAACATGAATGCTGATGTATCCTCTATGCCCCCTATCCAGACTCCTTGCTGGCAGCAGGACAGATGTATGCCTCGAAAACAGGAAAAAGGGCCCTTCATTTGAGGACCTTTTGAACCTATGAAGGCTTTCTGCTGAGCAGAATGAATACATTCCTACCCATCAAAAACGTGGTTCCATCTGTGGCCAATTAAGGCAAATGGGCTCTTTCCATTTGAGTCCCGGGTGCACTTTGTTACAGATAAGCAGCCTGGTGCTTGGATAGGCTACCTTAAAAAAATCTTGAAAGCAGTCTTTTTTTTGCCACCCCGGTGATACTCAGGGGTTACTCCTGGCTCTGTGCTCAGAAATCACTCCTGGCAGGCTTGGGGACCATATGGGATGCCAGGAATGGAACCTGGGTCCGTTTTGGATCAGTAGCATGCGAGGCAAACTACTGCTGTGCTATCGCTCCAGCCCCTTGAAAGCAGACTTTTGAAGTGACCTTTCATATATCTATTCTCTTGGTTCTCACAATGTTAGGCTTCAAATGTACACTCAGGGCATCTCTAGAAAGCCACAGTGCACAGTGGCCAGGGTCCATCCTTATTGGCCATGTTACCATGCCCATCTGCATCAAACTGAAAAGTGAAGACAGACTGAATGAGGCCCTAGCCAGACCAAGTTCAAGTTTCCTGGCTATCATGCATGTCTTAAGAAGTACACTCTACCAAGTGTAATGTAAGTAAGTATAAAGACATAGTGACTAAAAAGTGGTTTATCCATAGATGGCTGTTGGGTCAAATAGATTTTTAATCAGGGACCTCAGGACAAATAGCAGACATTGCTCCTGAGTGTTTTAGTATTGCTTCCTACCCTATCCCACCCACATAACTCCTACATCCTGTCCAACTCCCTAATAATGATTCTACAAAGTCCAAATTTTATATATATATATATATATATATATATATATATATATATATTTTTTTTTTTTTTTTTTTGGGTTTTTGGGTCACACCTGGCAGCGCTTAGGAGTCACTCCTGGCTCTATGCTCAGAAAATCATATGGGATGCCAGGATTTGAACCACTGTCCTTTTGCGTCTAAAGCAAACACCCTACTGCTGTGCCATCTCTCCAGCCCCAAATTTTATATTTTAAAATAGCTTTGTTATTCTGTTTAACACATATTGTAGAAACAAAAATTTGGATTTTTAAGAGACTTTAAAAGGCAATTTACACTTGATCTTAGCCAAAAGGCTGAGAAACCATGACTTTAAAATGCAATTTAGTAAAAAAAAATTTTCCCTAAGAAAGCAACTTGGGTTATGTTTATCTTTATTTTTAAAGTTCAGACTAGTTTTATTCCACTATGATACCAATGGGAAGAGCATGTTTAATAAACCCTTAATTTACTATATGATTTGTGAATGTGTAAGATATAGGAAACATACTAGGCTTGTTAACAGGGGTAAACTCTAAAAGTAAAATTTTTGTAACAAAAAATATTTAAATGTAAGATATAGATATATAATTCCATGGGAAGCAAAAAAAACTTAAAAAATTTCTGATATATACAAAGATAATGATTAAAAAGATGAACAAAACCGGGGCCCGGGAGATACCATGGAGGTAAGGCGTTTGCCTTTCATGCAAAAAGGTCATCGGTTCGAATCCCGGTGCCCCATATGGTCCCCTGTGCCTGCCAGGAGCAATTTCTGAGCATGGAGCCAGGAGTAACCCCTGAGCACTGCCGGGTATGACCCAAAAATCACCAAAAAAAAAAAAAAAAAAAAAAAAAAAAAAAAAAAAAAAAAAAAAAAAAAAAAAAAAAGAAAAAAAAGAAAAAAAAGAACAAAACAAGTTTATTTGGTTGGGAGTCAAATTACAGTAAATTTTAATTTTTTTTCAGGAAGATAGTAAAATAGATTAAACCTCATCTTTAGTGATGAATAATGCATATGTAATACTAGTACATGTTGATTATAGGAAATCTGGAAAAGTAGAGTCTGGGGAAAGTTCTTATTTTGAAAGATAGTTCTTTTATCAAAAAAGTTTAAAATGGACTATTATTCTGGTATAACAACAACTACAAAAGGGTACAGATTCTGATTTGCTTTTGTTAATTAATTCCTAACAAATAATCTCAATAAAAACTGAGTGTCTGTGTATGTGTGTGTGTGATTTACATGCAAGAGTTAACTACTTTAAATTAGAGAATGCTTGGAGATAGTGCAGCAGATAAGGCTCTTGTCGTACATGCATTTGATTTGAATTTTATCCCAAGCATCACAAATATGGTTCCCTAAACACCGACAGGAATGATTCTTGTAGTGAGTATTATGATCTGAG
>PVKC010017347.1:9450-20354 GCA_004027635.1 Crocidura indochinensis | reverse complement strand
CTTGTACCGGAATTTAGAGGAAAGGCCTTTAGTTTTTCTCCATTGAGGATAATATTTGCCGTTGGCTTGTGGTAGATGGCTTCAACTAGCTTGAGAAAGGTTCCTTCCATTCCCATCTTGCTGAGAGTTTTGATCAAGAATGGGTGTTGGACCTTATCAAATGCTTTCTCTGCATCTATTGATATGATCATGTGATTTTCATTTATTTTTTTTGTTGATGTTGTGTATGATATTGGTAAATTTACGGATGTTAAACCATCATTGCATTCCTGGGATGAAACCTACTTGGTCGTAGTGTATGATATTCTTGATGATGCATTGGATCCTATTTGCTAGGATTTTGTTGAAGATCTTTGCAACAGCATTCATCAGGGATATTGGTCTGTAGTTTTCTTTTTTGGCAGCATCTCTGTCTGGTTTTGGTATCAAGGTGATGTTGGCTTCATAAAAACTGTTTGGGTGTTCCCGTTTTTTCAACTTCTTGGAAGAGCCTGGCTAGGATTGGTAGTAGCTCCTCTTGAAAGATTTGAAAAAATTCATTAGGAAATCCATCTGGGCCTGGGCTTTTCTTTTTGGGCAGATGTTTAATTACAGTTTCAATTTCATCGGTAGTGATGGGGGTAACACCCCCATTTTTTAACAAATGATTAAAATACCAAAAAATGACTATGCCTTGAGAAAAAAAGCCCTTGAAATGGATGAAATATTCTCACAGAAAATGATTCAATTATTCAAGTGCAAAAATAAACAACCCTGCTCCTGAAAGCATTAAAAGTCCCAGGCCAGAGATGTTGTCTAGAAACAGTTCTGTGAAGTGATCTTGGATCTGAGTGATCTTGGAGCATAGCTTGGTGTGGCCCAAGAAGCTATAAATATGTTTTAAAACTCCTTCACTATTCAAATCAACTTTGCATCCACAGAAGGAGTAATTATAGTTCTAACTAAACAGCAAAGTACAAAGTTGAGAGGCAATCTACAGTGATGTATTAAGGAAAAATATTTCAAATAGGGGCCACTCCTGGCTGTGATTGATCCAGCAGAGCCCAATGGGTTGGTGTTGAGGGGGAAGTTGTGTTGGGGTCTTGCACTAAGTCATATGCAAGTTGACCAAGATAAAAGGGTGTTCTTGTTTTCTCTACTATCTTCTCTTAATGTTTTTTGTGGTTTTTGGGTCACACCTGGCAGTGCTCAGGGATTACTCCTGGCTCCATGCTCAGAAATTGCTCCTGGCAGGCACGGGGGACCATATGGGTCACCAGGATTCGAACCGATGACCTTTTGCATGAAAGGCAAACGCCTTACATCCATGCTATCTCTCGGACCACCTTCTCTTAAATTTTAAAAAATAAAAAAACCTGCAGAAATGACTATGTGACATGCCGAGGCTCTTTTCTGGAAAGGTTTACACTTTGGATCAATCATAAATACAACATGTCTGATGAGATGGAATTTCTTTCATGTCTTCCCTGTGGTTGTGAGCATAGTCCCATAAGTAATAATCCAAAAGAACAGAATTGATTTCTCTGCTAGCTTTTTTGCCTGTTTATCACTAAGTTCCAGAAGACGATCACGGATCAAGTCAACACAACAAATTGTGCAGCCTCTAATTTCCACCTCTTGCTTGTTTCCATTGGTGAGCTTTTTGCCTGGAAAAAGTATTAGTAAAGATTTAAAATCTAACACATAATTTTACTATAAAAAAAAACAAGATATGAAGAGAGAAAACCCCCATGGGTGCTTTGAAGGCCAGGTAATTTGCAGGGCAGTGTGCCAGTTGTTTGGTACAAGTGCCCAAAGACTGAGCAAACATTTTTTTCATGTTTGTTTTTGTATTTTTGGGTCATACCTGATGTCGTTCAGGGATTACTCCTGGCTCTGCACTCAGAAGTCACTTCTGGCAGGCTCGGGGGACCATATGGAATGCCGGGATTCAAACCCGTGTCTGTCCTGTATTGGTCAAATGCAAGGCAAATGCCTTACCACTGTGTTATTGCTCCAGCACCAGAGCAAACAATATTTTAAGGTATTAATTTAGGAAGCTAGATAAATAATACAGCAGTTATTCATTTATTTATTTTGTCTTTTTTTTTTCACACTTGGCAGCGCTCAGGGGTTACTCCTGACTCTCTGCTCAGAAATCGCTCCTGGTAGGCACAGGGGGACCATATGGGATGCCGGGATTTGAACCACCATCCTTCTGAATGCAAGGCAAACGCCTTACCTCCATGTTATCTCTCTGGTTCCTATTTTTAATATTTTTTAAGTTTAATACTTTAATCCATCTGCCAACAAGGTCCCTAGCCTAGCCAGCCAGGGCCTCCCCCAAAGATGAACCCTGACCAAGATCATGAGGAAGATTCTATAGGGAAAGGAGACAGGGAAGCTCAAGCTTTCTGATGATCCGTAAAATGATTGACCATTTTCTAGGGGTACCATCCTACTGCTCCCTTGTCCTTCACTGGTAGACTACCTGGTGTTGCCAGGTAGCTTGGTGAGGTGTGTCTATGCAAATAGGCTAAAAAGCAGTTTAAAATGCTTGCCTTACATCAGAGATGATTTCAGTTCCATCCCTAGCATGATCACATACAGTTCCAAATATGAGGACCACTGAGAATAGAGCCAGGAGTCTAATATATTCCCCTGATTATTTTTCATTTCTGTTAGTTTTTTGTTTTGGAGCCATCCCTGGTAGTGCTCAGGGCTTCTCTTGGCTCTGAGCTCAGAAGTTCTCAAGGATGAAAGAGAACATGCACATGGTTAAGGCACTGCCACCTACTTTGTGGCATCTAACCAATCAAAAATTCATTTAAGCTTGCTCTTATAGCCCATTTCCCTTGAATTTCTCTCTCTCCTCTCTCTCTCTCTCTCTCACACACACACATACACACATATCTATGTTCTTTGCTTGCTTAGTTCCACTCTGAAGAAGCCTGTGTTTTCTCTTGAACACATATTTCTCCCTTTCTATGCCCTCACATACTTTCATATATTTACTTGTTTTGGTTGGTTGGTTTGGGGCCACACCTGGCAGTACTCAGTGTTGTTTTGGCTCTACACTCAGGAATTAGCTCTGACAGTGCTTAGGGGATCAAGAGGGTACAAGGAATCAAACCAGGGTAGCCAGGTGAAGGTAAATGCCCTACCCACTGTACTATCACTCCAGCTCTGCCTCACATTGTTTTAATAAGTTTCAATATAAATTTTCTTGCTTCACACAGTAATTTAAAAACTGCAAACCTCTGGCTTTATTTTTGATAGTTGTTATCATTGATACCTGATTCTATAAGATAAACAGTTACCATATTCAGAAAACCTATGTGACATAGATAATATTCAAGCTAAATCTTAGTAGATATGTAAAATTTAAACTAAATAGAAAATCTGGGTGAGTTAAACTAGATCAGAGTGCACAAGAATGTTTCTTGGCACCATAAAAAGACCTTGAGATGTGGTATTGAGCATGTATGGAGCCAGTAGTTGTTCCCATGGCAGTATGCTTCAAGGGCAGAGAAACCCTGAATCCAATGTGGAGGCTGCTGAGACTCACCCTGTAGGGTGGGTTTCTGCTTCCATTATGGAATAGACCCAATATATCAGCCATAGGCCAATCTCACTTGCATGGTGAGCTGCAAGCAGGTCAGTTCTTGGAACTATATTCAACATTTAGCTTTGCTATTGTTTCTACCATTCAAGAAAAACATATCAATTACATTTCTGATTTTGGGGCTACTCCCAGAGCTTATTCCTGACTCTGTACTCTAGGGTCATTCCAGGTGGTGCTTAGTAGTCTGATATGGGGTCTGCCAACCTTGGGTTGACCCTATGCAAGACAAATGCCTGAAGTCTTCTACTATCATTCAGGCCCCTACCATTTTGCAAAGTTAAACTACCAGATGTATTACATTGACTTCATGGTCTGTAGAGGGTTAGTTTTAAAAACCTTATAGATACTAGGGGCCCGGGAGATAGCATGGAGGTAAGATGTTTGCCTTTCATGCAAAAGGTCATCAGTTCGAATCCTGGTGCCCCATATGGTCCCCTGTGCCTGCCAGGAGCAATTTCTGAGCATGGAGCCAGGAGGAACCCCTGAGCATTGCCGGGTGTGACCCAAAAACCACAAAAAAAAAACCTTATAGGTTCTAGTAAAGGTGTTAAAATTGTTGCTTAATTTTCGTAAGATTAAATAGTGGGAAGGTTAGATGAATGTGGGTTTTTGAGGGGCAGAGTTGACTTATTTGACCCTTTACAAAATTTTATAACTGGATTTTGAGAATTTAATTTTCTCTCATCAAGGTCTTTCCATCAATAAAAAAGTTTGATACATTCAAAAGTTTGAATGTAGTAGTTGATGCTGAATAGAATAACATCATTGACCTTCAGTGTGACTCTTGAATGCACTGAAGTTGTTTTTTGCCAAACATCTTCTATATTATACATTGCTAATTTTTTGTTCTTTCATACTATCTGGAAAATTGATGTGTCAAATGTATTTGGAAAATAATACCTGTATTTTGTTATTTTATGATTTCTTGGGGTGGAGGGTTATACCCGGCAGTGCTCAGGGTTACTCCTGACTTTGCACTGAGGAATCACTCTCGGTGGGTTCCAGGAATCTTATAGAGTTCCAGGGACTGAACTTGGATCAGCCTTGTGCAAGGAAAGCACCCTACCCTCTGCACTCTGTTCTGACCCCTTTCCTGATTTCTTTTCCATAATTTTCTGCCCCTCATCATGACTAAATTGTATTGTATAAGGCATCATTTTCACCCAGCTATTTGAAGAATACATTTCATCTAGTTGACAAATATCGTGTATACTATGTATCAGTGATTCTATACACGGTTATAAACTACCCCCTGACAGAAACTAAATTTGCTGGAGACGGCAGGGCCCTTGCATCTAGCAATTCCATAGAACCGTGAGGGAGGCCTGCTGCTAACCCTAACATACTAGGGGATACAGGCTCTAATTTACACAAAAAGGACAATTGCTCAAAAATAAAGAACATTGGGACCAGAGAGATAGCATGGAGGTAGGGTGTTTACCTTGCATGCAGAAGGACGGTTGTTTGAATCCCGGCCTCCCATGTGGTCCCTGAGTCTGTCAGGAGCCATATCTGAGCCTAGAGCTAGGAGTAACCACCAATGCCCCCATCTCTCCCCACCCTATATTCAAGACAGATATTCTACTTCTCTCATTCATTAACATTGTCATGGTAGTTGTTAGTGTAATTATTTCTTAAACTGCACTCACAATTCTTAGTGGTGAGCTTCATTTCCTGAGCCAGTTCTCCCAGGCCTCATTTCTATTATGTCTGGGCATATTCCAATCATATCTTTTATTTTTATTAAAACCCATAGATGAGTGAGAGAATTCTCTGTGTGTGTCTCTTTCCCTCTTGCTTATTTCTATCAACAAATAGTTTCATGTATAGGAAAATTTAATGACTTCATATTTCCTGACAGCTGCATAATATTCCATTTTGTATATGTACCCCGGTTTCTTTAGCCATTCATCTGTTGAAGGGAATCTTGGTTGTTTCCAGAGTCTGGCTATTGTAAAGAGTGCTGCAATGAATATAGGTGTGAGGAAGGGATTTTTGTATTGCATTTTTATGTTCCTAGGGCATATCCCTGGGAGTGGTATAGCTGGATCATATGGGAGCTCAGTTTAGTTTTTTGGGGAATCTCCATACCGTTTTTCATAAAGGCTGCACTAGATGACATTTCAACCAGTAGTGAATGAAAGTTTCCTTCGCTCCACATCCTGAAAGCAATGATTGTTCTTGTTCTTTGTGATGTGTGCCAGTTTCTGTGGTGTGAGATGGTACCTCTTCATTGTTTTGCTCTGAATCTCCCTAATGATTAGCGATGTGGAGTATTTTTTCATGTGCCTTTTGGCCATTTGTATTTCTTCTTTGAGAAATTGAGAAATGAAGTTCATTTCTTCTCCCCATTTTTTGATGGTGTTAGATGCTTTTTCTTGTTAAGTCCTGTCAGCACCTTTAATATTAGCCCAATATGTGATGGGTATTGGATGAATAGTTTCTCCCATTCTATCAGTGGCTTTTGTATCCTAGTGACTATTTTCTTTGAGGTACAGAAGGTTCTTAGCTTAATATAGTCTGCTTCCACTTGTATGGATAGTGCTGTTTCCACCTTGAAGATGCTTTTAGTCTCAATGTCATGGAGTGTTTTACCTACATATTTTTCTATATACCTTATGGTTTCGGGTCTTATATCAAGGTCTTTAATCCATTTGGATTTCACCTTTCTGCATGGTGTTAGAGGGAAGTCTGAGTTTGGTGTTTTGCAAGTGGCTGACCAGTTGTCCCAACACCATTTGTTGAAGAGACCTTGCTTATTCTGTTTTACATTTCATGCCCCTTTATCAAAAATTAATTGATTGTGGGGCTGGGCGGTGGCACTGGAGGTAAGGTGCCTGCCTTGCCTGCGCTAGCCTAGGACAGACTGAGGTTCGATCCCCCGGTTTCCCATATGGTCCCCCAAGTCAGGAGCAACTTCTGAGCGCATAGCCAGGAGTAACCCCTGAGCATCGCCGGGTGTGGCCCAAAAACCAAAAAAAATTAATTGATTGTATGTTGGGGGAACATTCTCTGAATACTCAAGCCTATTCCATTGAATTGAGGGTCTGTCTTTTTTCCAATACTATGCTGTTTTAATGACCATTGCTTTGTAATACAACATACAGTTGGGGAAAGTGTTGCCTTCCATAATCCTTTCCCCAAGGATTGTTCTAGCTATTTGCAGATGTCTATTGTTCCAAATGAGTGTTTGATCCACTTCTTTGAGGATGTCATGGTTACTATTAAGAGAGATTTTATTTTAAAAAAGGGGGGGCAGAGAGTTAGCACAGCAGTAAGGCGCTTCCCTTGTATGCAGAAGGACGGTGGCTTGAATCCCGGCATCCCATATGGTCCCCTGAGCCTGCCAGGGTGATTTCTGAACGTAGAGCAGGAGCAGCCCCTGACTGCTGCCAGGTATGACCCGAAAACAAAAACAAAAACTCCCTCCAAAATTTACAGCTTTTATAAACGTGGTGCCTATGTAGGTCTCAGGATTTCTTAACTCTGGGGACGTAGCAGGTCTGATCATTTATTATTTCCATTTATTGCTTATGAGGCTGCTGTGGCCCTGGTACATCCACATTTTTTATCTCAATTTCTACGAAGATATAAATGTAAAGCAGAAAAGGTGATACATGCTCTATGATTACGTTTTAAAAAGAGAAGAATGGGAGTATGAGCTCTTACTAAAAGCTAATAGGGTTAGGGTCAGGATCAGGGTCAGGGTCAAGATCAGAATCAGGGTAAGGATCAAGGTGAGGGTAAGGATCAGGGTCAAGGTCAGGATTAGGGTCAGGGTAAAGATCAGGGACAGAGTCAGATTCAGGATCAAGGTCACGGGTAGGAGTCAGGTTGGGTCAGGGTCAGGGTCGGAGTAATGATTAGGGTCAGGGTCAGGATCAGGGTCAGAATCAGGTACAAGGTCAGGGTCAGAGTCAGGTTCAGGGTCAGGGTCAGAGTCAGGATCAAGATCACTGTCAGGGGTCAGGTTCAGGGACAGGGTCATAGTCAGGATCAGGGTAAGGGTGAGGCTCAGGGTCAGGGTCACGGTCAAAGTCAGGATCATGATCAGAGTCAGGGTCAAGGGTCAGGATCAAGGTCGACGGTGAGAGTCAGGGTCATAGTCAGGGTCAAGATTCAGGGTCAAAGTTTAGGATCAAGGGTTAGGGTAAAGGGTGAGGATCAAGGGTTAGAGCTAGGGTGAGGGTCAAGGGTTAGGGTTAGGGTTGGGTTTAGGGTTAGGGGTGAAGGGTTTAGAGTTAGGGTTTAGGGTTAGGATTTAGTGTATAGGGTTAGGGTTTAAGGTTAGGGTTATGGTCTGTGTCAGGGTCAGGGCAGGTTGAGGGTCAGGGTTAGGGTCAGGGTTTAGGGTTAGGGTAGAGTTTAGGGTTTAGGGTTAGGATTTAGGGTTAGGGTAGGGTTTAGGGTTAGGGTTTAGGGTTAGGGTTAGTGTTAGAGTTGGGGTTGAGTTTGGGGTTGGGTTGGCGTTGGACTTAGGGTTGCGGTTTGGGTTGGGCTTGGTTTAGGGTTGGGGTTGGGTTAGGGTTAGGTTTGGAGTTGCGGTTAGGATTGTGGTTGGTGTTAGGGTTTGTGTTGTGCTTGGGGTTAGGGTTAGGTTTTGGGTTGCGGTTAGGTTTGTGGTTTGTGTTAGGGTCTGTTTTGGGGTTGGGGTTATTGTTGGGATGGGTTTGGGTTCGGGTTGGGTTTGAGTTTGGGGTTATGGTTAGGGTTAGTGTTAGGGGTTCCGTTAGGGTTAGGTTTAGGCTTAGGGTTAGGGTTAGGTTTGGGGTTGGCATTGTGGTTAAGGTTAGGGTTAGGTTTATGGTTATGTAAATTCCCACTGAATATGCATTTTTTTTCTCTCTTGACCTGAAGCTTCCTCGTGTTGAGAATTGGTTTTAATAAAGAAAGAGGTGTTCTAACTTTTTAGGCTTAGGCAGTGTACAAGGTAAATGGCCATGGATTCCATGATCATCCTTTCCTGGCTAACTTACTTCCGTGCTTCATCAGATCAGGTTTGATGGAGTTTAGAAATACAGTGCCTGGAGTGATCTTAAGACATATATTTTATTTTGCACAAGTATGGGCATCTTCAATGAAGAGATTCTCAACCCAGAGTTTTCTACTTCGTGGATTCTCACGAAATCAGAGTACTCATGATTAAAGTTGTTAGCTAATGCCCTTAAATGCTGTTTTTCATATTGATTATGGCTTTCTGCATAACATAAGTGTCAATCAGAATTTTTTGCAAGAGTGGAAACATTTCGGTATCTCCTTATCAGACACAACTATCCCAGAATAAGATTCTTTTTTGAACACCTCCATCTTATGCCTTACTGTGAAAACTACTTGTGAAACTCCCCTGCAGAAAAATATTAAGTTCATAGAGAAAATGAACAATGTCTGCCAAATACACAAGCTTAGCTACCCATTCCTTGTACAACTGGGGCTGTACAAAGTCAGAGTTCTGCTCTCACAGAACTGCACTACTTCTTCCCTCTTGACAACAAGGTGAGGGAACACCCTTCCTCAGAATAGCCACTTCACTTCTTCATGGAGAAGATACTAGTAGTGAGCATCCATACTCTCACCCACTGTGGTGAATATCCTGGATTTGATCACAATTGTGAATTTCACAAATTATATTTATTGTATCATCTGTCACAAAGTTTAGTTCAGCAGGGAGTTTTTCTGAATCCAGTCTATCATACAATGAGTGGATACAATATGGGCGTGCAACTTCTGTTTCTTGTGACTACACAAAAACACTGAGACATGCACAATCCATCATCTGTACATACATCAACATATCAGATTACTAATCTGAGTGAAATGAGTCAGAAAGAGAGGTGTAGACACAGAATAATCATTTGTGGCATATAAGAATAGTATGTGGCAATATATTAATAATATCTAGAGAAAATAGGGATGAGGGACAGGAGGACTAGTCCATAATAGGAAGCTTGTCATAAAAAGTGGTGAGTTAGTTAGAATAGAGAAAGAAACATTATGACATTGGTAGTTGGAACTTATCACTCTAGACAGAAATTGGATGGTGAAAATGGATAAGTGACATGCATGGTACCCTATAATTAACAATATTGCAAATCACGGTATCATAAAGGAAATTTTGCAAACCTCACTGTCATAAAGGAAAAGAGAGATAGAGAGAAAAAAGCAAAATGGCTGCCCCTGACATAGGCAGAGGAGAGTGAAGTGGAAGGAAACAAGGGACATTGGTGATGGGGAAAGTGCACTGGTGAAGGGTGGAGTACATTCTGTGATTGAAACGCAAGAATGAATAAACGCAAGAATGAAATATGCTTAAATGAAAAAGTATTTTTAAAATGTTTCAGGCACTCTATCATAATTCCTTTATGATATGATATCATATGCCTTTAACAAAGTGCCATTTTTGTTTTTGTGCGTATTTTTGTTTGGTTTCTTGCAGCACATAACAGTGTCAATAGATTTTTTTTTCCTTTCAGTGAAATCACTACTTTTTTCTGGAACATTGTTCTTGCTTTTAAAGATTGTTAAAAGGTTTTTCTCTTTTATCTGTTTCATCTCCATATTGTAGGGTTTCTAATTTTCAGCACATTTTGATTAGCAAAAGGAAACATTTTGAAATGTTTTGCTTCCTTATTATCAGAAATCAAAGCATTTTTCTTGAGGAGGGTGTTCACTATCCATAATTAATGAACAATCAGTGGATTCAAAAACGGTATTTCATGGTGGATGTTACTTCACCTCTAAATCAACTTAATCATAAACTACAGGGGAAAGGAAATAAAATTTTTTCAATGTTAGAAGTTATTTCAGGGGCCGGGTGGTGGCATTGGAGGTAAGGTGCCTGCCTTGCCTGTGCTAGCCTAGGATGGACTGCGTTTCACGGTTCAATCCCCCGGTTCCCATATGGTCCCCCAAGCCAGGAGCAACTTCTGAGCGCATAGCCAGGAGTAACCCCTAAGTGTCACCGTGTGTGGCCCAAAAACCAAAAAAAAAAAAAAAAAAAAAAAAAAAAGAAGTTTTTTCGTTTGAAAACAAATTATCTGTTTCTGCTCAAGATTTTGATAGAGAAACTTTGATTCACCTTCCAAGCCTGTTGAAACATCGCTAAGAAAATAATTCTGATACTGTCATTACCTATTTTAAAACAGCACTTTTAAATATAAGGGAAGCTTTTCTCAAGAGGTTCTCAAGAGGTTTCAGGATTTCAGAAACAGCAAAGCGACGTTAGCCTTTGTTTTTGGGCCACGCCCGGCGGTGCTCAGGGGTTACTCCTGGCTGTCTGCTCAGAAATAGCTCCTGTCAGGCA
>PVKC010017346.1:0-20268 GCA_004027635.1 Crocidura indochinensis | reverse complement strand
CCTCTGTGCTATTACTCTGGCCCCTAAATGCCTTTCTAGGAATATGAGCTCCAGGAAGACAGAAATTTCTTTTGTTTATACATGTAATTAAAACTTCTGGAACATGGGGCCCGGGAGATAGCATGGAGGTAAGACGTTTGCCTTTCATGCAAAAGGTCATCGGTTCGAATCCCGGTGCCCCACATGGTCCCCCGTGCCTGCCAGGAGCAATTTCTGAGCATGGAGCCAGGAGTAACTCCTGAGCACTGCCGGGTGTGACCCCCCCAAAAAAATAATAAAAAAAAAACTTCTGGAACAGTCCTGAGTTAATAGGTGACACTCAGAGCATTTTTTTGAGCAAATGAACATAAGTATTATTCTGCATGATGTTAAGCTTATTTTTTCAGGAGGGTGTTAAACAGTGTTCAGGGACCTCTCCTGCCATTGCCCAGATTGAAACAGAGCCTGCTGGACAAATGCTTTAGCCTTAAATAATGTTACATTTAAAACATATTTGTTTAGATATAACAAAGATGTGAGACAAAATGTTCATTTAACTTCTTATTTTTAGCACATTTAAAAAAAATTGAGTACAATTTAAAAGTCACAGTTTTCTACAACTTCTAAAAGTAACATATTCACCAAAATGCTAGACTTTGGTTTTGGATGTTGTGCTGCCATCTAATGAGATAAATACAAATTACATAAATTTCTTATGAGGCTATACATTTTTCTTCAAGAATACCTTCTAACCTTTATAGTAATGTGAGAATTTGAGGGGAATGTCAATTTGTACGCTTTGATCCAGATCATTGAAACCTTTGTAAGCAGAAGCATACAGACAGTTTTCTTGAAGTCTGAAAGTACCAGATGTACAAAACTGATGCAGGAAAAAGATTACATCACTTACAAATGTATCATCTTTAACTTCAAATAAAACTTATACAGGAAAACAAAACAGTTTATTTTTAAAGGCTACAATATTATTTAAAATATTACTCTCATTTCACCTGTACTAATCTCATACAAGGAAAAAATTTTTAGTCTTTATAAAATGGGACTTATTAGAAGAATTTTGCAAGACACTTGGGAGAGTCACCTTTATAAGATAGACTTACAAATCCTATTTATTTCTATTATGTTAATCTGCAAATTACTGTTTGAGCTCTTGTTTATTCTTAAAATTTAATTGAACAGAATTATTTCTTTCACTGATCTATTTTGAAAGACATATAAGTATAAAATCAACATCCTGGGTAAAATTTCATGCAAAATTTATGCTAGAATGACTACTTAAATAAATTTTAATTGAATTTTATTAATGAATTTATTTATAATTTAAATTAATTTATACATAAATTTATTTATATAAATGTTAATTTAATCTTAATTTTAAGTGCATTTCAATGAATCTGATTTCTTCCAAATAATATTTTTAAGTATAGTCAAATTTATAAGTTTATAAATAATTTGAGAAATTGATTGCTGACTTGAATAGTTTATTGACCTCTTCTTAAGGAAACAGGTTTAGTATTTCAACTAAAAAGCCACAGAGCTAAATATTTCTGTGTGTTCATTATTCCTTCATAATTTTGTGTATTTGAAGCTTAGTTTTTTACCCTCAGAACTCTTTTGTTTTTTGATATGAACTGCAATATCATATTAGTCAGGGAACCAGTGATCTAAGTGATTTTGTTTGGTTTGGTTTTGAGATCACATCTGGCAGAACTCAAAGCCCACACCCGACTACTCCAAGAGCATTCCTAGTAGTTCTCAGGACCATCTAGGGTGTTGGGGTTCAAATCTGGGTTGCAGTGACCACAGTGCAAGCTAGACAAGTACCTTAACCTTTGTACTATCTCTCCAACCCCTTGATCTAAGTGATTTTAAGTCTTTTGTAATTTTGTTTTGTTTGGGGGCCACACCCATCTGTGATCAGGGCTTATTCCTAGCTCTGCACATAGGAATCAATTTTGGTGATGGCTGGAGGGGATCATATGTGATACTAGGTTCAGCCTTCTGAAAGGCAAGTGCTCTTTCCATTATACTATATCTCTGGCCCTAACACCTCCCAGCTTTTTGTTGTTTTTGTTGTTGTTGTTGCTGTTTTTGGGTCACACCCGGCAGCGCTCAGGAGTTACTCCTGATTTCACGCTCAGAAATCCTCCTGGCAGGCTCCGGGGACCATATGGGATGCTGGAATTCGAACCAATGACCTTCTGTATGAAAGGCAAACGCTTTACCTCTGTGCTATCTCTCTGGCCCCCTCCCAGCTTTTTTTTTTTCTTCTTTCTTTTCTTTTTCCAACAGACCATAGAACTTGAATCATCTTGTTCTCCCTCATAAATTGAGGGGAAAAAATGAATGGTACCAGTAGCAACCAGTCATATGAACGAGTGGAAATAAATGATCAGACTTTAGCACCAAATCCAAAGTCACCAACACCAGAATTGATACCCAATCTACAACAAGCTATACACAAAGGACACCTATTACACTAACAGTCCATGGACAAAGGGGGGGGGGGAAGGTATGGGATGCATACTGGGAACAGGGGTGGAGGGAGGGCAACACTGGTGGTGGGAATGGCCCTAATTCACTGTCACTATGTACCTTAAATATTACTGTGGATAATTTATAATTCACTTTGATCACAATAAAAGTTATTAAAAAAAAAAGAAAACAGTATGACTTCCTAATAAGTTGAAGCCAATTATAGAAGTGGTCAACTTTGCCTTCTGTGCATTTCTCCCCAATACTCTTCACTTGTTTTAAGTGATTAGAACTTCAGACATATAAGAATCATTTCCTGAAAAACATATGAATGTTCAAGCTCTTGCCAGAAATGGACAAGACAAACAAAATGAACTTCTTTATGATTTCAACAAAAATTAAAAGATGGTTCAGTGCTTCTAATCCAAAGCCTGGGAGGGAAAATACACAAAACAAGAAGTTTTTTGTCATTTCAGACTTCATCTATGAAACATGGTTAAATGGCTAGAATTCATCGACACACTAAAGTGAAGGAATAAGACTCATATTTAACAAGAAGTGGGCTAGTTAATTATCAGCAGTAACTCCAATTAACCTTGGACATACTTGCCAATGAAGATGGATGACATTAGGGAGTTTTCAAGCAAAAGATAAAGATTTATGCCAAATCAAAGACTTATTTTTTACTACAGTTTTTAAAATACTTATGTCTTATAGAAAAATGACCTTTTCCCTTTAAAGACTAATTGGCACCTAATGCTTGACTTAAAAACATATCATTTTCTTTTCAAATATAATCACTAACATTTTTCCAGCAACATTTTCTAATCATTTCTCTCTCTAGAGAACTTAGATTATATGAATATTTTTCACATATAAATGTGTTACTGAGTGCACTGTACATATAGACTCTCCTATTCCATAGAGATAAAATAAGTTATTTTTCTTTCTAGTGTTGCACTTAACTATCAATTACACTGTCTAACTTTTTAGCAAATAATTGTTTGATAAGTTCAATCAACTATGTACATAGATATCTCTGCCCGAATTGCTAGGAATGTGTTTCAGTGATGAGCACAGCTTATGTTCACCTATTACATATACCTATGCCATAAAAATGCATATGTAAAGTGACAAGGGATTGAACACATTCAAATTTACAGAAAGGAACCTTCCTTCATAGAACAGTAGAAAAATTTTGCATATTTGGTAATGGGGGCAGAATTAGAGGGTATAATGAAATGTAATTAACAGATTATATTAAAGTTATGTCTACTTAGGGGCTGGAGCAATAGTACAATGTAGGGCATTTGCCTTGCACATGACTGACCCAGGATGGACCTGGCTTCAATCCCAGGTGTCCCATCTGGTCCCCAAGTCAGGAAAGATTTCTGAACCCATAACCAGGAGTAACCCCTGAACACCACTGGGTGTGATTCCAAAACAAACAAATAAGGTTATGTCTACTTAATTAAATAGACATAACAACCTAAAACAAATCCCTTAGCCTTCATAGGCTTCACCTCATTCATCTTCAAGATGAAGATGCTGAACTAGACAATGTATGTCATGTTTTATATAGTGATCTTTCATGTTTCATAAGCCATTGACATACACACAATTGTAATTTATTTGGAAAGGATGAAAGTTGACTCTATATAATGGAAAATTTAGACAACTTGACACTCAAAACAATTAAAATAGAAAACATAGAATTCAGGTAATCCATGATTAAAAGCATAGAGAAAAAAATAATCTAGAATCCCTCTGCCAAAATAGATCCCACTAGGATGATCCATATAGAATACTTTAACGAGCATTTCAATTACAGTTCTAGAGTATATGTTCTGCTCTGTGACAGGACTAGTCTTTGACTATATGTTTTTTTTTAAAATTTTTTTGTTTTTGTTTTATTCGGCCACACCCATTTGATGCCCAGGGTTACTCCTGGCTAAGCACTCAGATATTGCCCCTGGCTTGGGGGACCATATGGGACGCCGGGGGATCAAACAGCGGTCCTTCCTTGGCTAGCATTTGCAAGGTAGATACCTTACCTCTAGTGCCACCTCACCGGCCCATATATGTTGTTTTTTAATTATTATTTTCCCACATTATTCCTAGAAATAGAGTCAGTATTAATAAGCCATAGTTAGGCTCCTTTTCATGTTCTGGTTGACTAGACTGTCTCTCAACAGAGAATGTCAATCATTTCTAATCCGTTGGATTAATTTCTGGAGAGGTAAGAGTGACAATTTTTTGCTATATACAAAGTGAGACAAAATACTAATTAGGATTATTTTATCTTAGAAATAATTGTTGATTTATTACAAATAAGTTTTTATTTATTACAAATAAATGTTGATTGATACAACTTCATTGCATGAATTTGAACTTAGAAATATTTCATAGATGTAACTAAAGGATTTATGTGCCAAACTTTGTTCCTGTATATCACCAACATAGCCACCACTCTGAAAGTTGCTACTCTGGCTTTTCCAGTCAAAGAAGTTTTTCTGACATTGCCAGCAGATCACTTCTTGGCCTTTTGGCTAAGATCAAGTGACATTGCCAACAGAAGCTCAGAGACCACAGAAATTGGAGCAACCATTGCTTCTGCTTCTGTACCTTATTATTTTTTAAAGCAGTTTATTTATTTATTAATTGATTGTTTTGAGGCCACACCCGGGGATACTCAAGGGTCACTCCTGTCTCTGTGCTTAGAAATCACTCCTGGCAAGCTCTGGATACCATATGGGATGCCAGGAATCGAACCGGATCTGTTCCGGGTCAGCTGCAAGCAAGGCAATTGCCTTAGAGCTGTACTATCTCTTTGGCCCCTGCTTCTGTGCTTTAGAAACTGTCTTATAGCTTCAGACTTATAAAATTTAACTTTTGATATGAATGATAAAGATGCAGCCCATTGAAAAGTGTTCTCATGACTGCTTTTGAATTATCTGTCTCAAGGAATTCTTGACTAGGAAGAGGGATATGTAAAGCAGTGAACTTTAATCTTACTGGAAGAAATAACCCAACATAATTTCAGACATTCTTTTGTATGTGACCATCAGCACTCAAATGTGCATGTCTCCTCAGTTTTCACCCTCAAGCTTTCAGTAATATTTTCTAATGTTTTATTGAAACTTTATTTTATGAATATTTATATAGAAGCACAATTTTTATGAATAGTATATATATTAATTTCCTTGTTAAATAATTAAGTGATGGAGTATTCTTGGTATTGAATATAAAAGTGATGACTAAGTCTGTATTCCCATTTTCAAGTAGTTAATAACCTTGTTGCTTATTATATCTACTATATAAACATGTACACATGTATTAATGTGTTATAATGCCATTTAGGGGACACATATGCCAGTGTCCAGGTTACTATTAGTTCAGATCAGTGATGACTATTGGTGGTAGTCTGGAACCATATGGGATGCTAGGGATTGAACCTGGGTTGGTCACATGGAATGCAAGCACCTAACCTGCTATACTATTTATTGCTTAAGTCGCTGTTTAATGCAGTATTTAGAAGTATGATATAGGGGCCCGGGAGATATCATTGAGGTAAGGCGTTTGCCTTTCATGCAAAAGGTCATTGGTTCAAATCCCGGTGTCCCATATGGTCCCCCGTGCCTGCCAGGAACAATTTCTGAGCATGGAGCCAGGAGTAACCCCTGAGCACTGCCGGGTGTGACCCAAAAACCAAAAAAAAAAAAAAAAAAAAAGAAGTATGATATAAATATCTACATGGAATGTTCTAGAGCACAGTAGAAGAGTACCAAACCTTTTAATCTTAAAGAAAAGAAGTATGAACGTGGGAAAAATTTTGGAGAAGCTAACAACCTGAAAAGAGGAAAGAAAAACATTTTTAAATAGAAAAAAAAGCAAGTTATGTCTTAGAATGTCCAAGTGAAAGATAAGAAAGAAAAAAAGAGAAGCGGGAGCTGAGAATAGAAAAGAAAGAGAAACTTTCCCCACCTCTTCCCCGCCAAACTGCTACACCGAGGAAACCCGGAAAGATGGCACCCGACCCACGTGGGGCCACTCGAACCGGGCGATTGGGCATACAGAGACTTTGCGCTCGGCATTTCTCCGCCTCTTTTCCGCAGAGCCACTAAGACCAAGGCGTCTCCGGGGACCAGCCTTTGCCTCTTTTACACCGAGCCAGCCACCAAGACCAAAGTGACGCTAAGACCAAGCCGTCTCCGGGGACCAGCCTCCTTGGACACACAGAGACCTTAAAAAAAAACAACTACAGCCATGCGCTCTGCCTTTCCTCTGCCTATGGGTGACAGTCCTTCCACTGTAACCCTACCTTACCCTCTTTCTTTGTATCTTTGTTCTCATAATTAAAAATAAAAAAATTAAAAAAAAAAGAAAAGAAAGAGAATAGGAGAATAGCTAAATAAGACTGACTAAATGAGTCGAGAATAAATATCTATTAATGGGCAGCTATCCATGAGTACTATTTTTGAATTAAATAAAAGGCTGACGTGTTTATATAAATTTATATGTCATGTTCACTTCCTCAGTTGAGGCTCTGTTTGCAATCTTCAAACAGCTAACATTGTTAATATGTGGCCACATATGCCACTGGGTAGAACATTTGTTAAATCACACCCAAAAACTCAGTGTTGATCTCAGAACCATCTGTTATAGTCTTTGCTAGATGGTGTCAGAAAATCAGCAGATCTTTCAAGAAGCTAAATAGTAAAATGCTACAACAATAATCATATTACCAAATTTAAAAGAACTTAAAGCTATTAGATTCTTCTAATTAATAACTATTAGTTATTTTTAAGCCTTACTAATTATACATTATACATAATTATAATGAATGTGTAATCAATGAAACAATGCAAAAATGTAGGAAAATAGTACCCCACATTTCCTTTTCTTTTTCCTCCCTTTTTTTTGGGGGGGGTGTCACACGAGAGTGTGCTCAGGGGTTACTCCTAGCTCAATGCTCAGAAATCGCTCCTGGCAGGCTCGGGGGACCATATGGGATGCTGGGATCCGAACCATTGACCTTCTGCATGTGAGGCAAACACCTTACTTCCATGCTATCTCTCCAGTCCCTTCCTCCCTTTTTTTTTAAAAAAAAAAATTCGGGTTTGCCGTCTACCAGAATCTGTGCTATATACTGTGGATACCAAAGAGTAAGCAGAGTTTTTAATCTCATGGAATTTAGTTTCTCTCAGAGGAAGCAGAAAGGACATGAGCTAATTATAATACAATTAACAAGTACTATGATAATAACATGAGCCTGGATTTCACAGAAGAGAAAAAAGAACAATTAATTTTTGCCTTCCAGTAGAAATATGGGAGTCTTCACATAGGAGGGGCTTCTTGACCTGGCTGTCAAAAGATGGGCAGGATTATTGCTCGTTAGAAACAGGAAACTTGAGATTCAGACAGACCATGTAGCTTCCTTGGAATTTAGAAATACCTGCTGAGTCCAGTCACTCAAAAATACAAGGACATATGTTAATTCTGAAGGAAGAGATTAATGGAATTATAAATCTGAATTAAAAACCTGGACCTAAATCTGAATATGGTGTTCATGTAGGGAAGAGAAATAGTATTTTGATTTTGACATTTTACAGGGTGCCCAAATCAACACAATAGGTATTCTTATTATTTCTCATTTATAAGAAAAATGTTTGAGATGACTTGGTAATAATAGACAAAATTTGGACTTGAATCTTTGACTGAAATTCAACTTTTTTACTGTGCTATTGTTTCTATGTCACCATTGATTATTTCACCCATATTTTTGTTCTCACATATCCTAATGTACATACATGTATGGACTAGAACCAAACAAGAATAGGAACAAATGACTAAATCAACACTTAATTTACATACCTATATATAGCTTATTTGTGTTTTATTTTTAAGGCGATCTCCCTGATTTCTGGGCTATATACCTGGTTCTTAATTTATACTCTTTACTTTGGTAATTATTTATATCAAAGAGGTAGTTTGTCCACAAACATAAATTATTTGGGAGTAAAATATAAGAGACTTCTCATGTTAAAGACATTATTGGAAAGTTACTAATCCTGGCTTGACCATGTTATTTTGTTTTTATTTGTTATAAATATCAGTTGAACAGTCAGTACCATGGTGAGATTCAGCTAGAAGCCTTTGTAGTGAGAGGTTTTCAACACATAGTTCACTTACTATTCCCTAACACTTACAAGTGTTAAAATCCTTCATGTCAACAGGTTGGGGATCTGGCTGTTGAGTCAATGGGGCATTTTATTATCTCCATAGGGTTTTTTACAAAGGAGATCAAAGGGATATGTTATGTTTCAATACATAACTTTATAGGACAGATGGAATCCACCTTGAAAGACCCATGACACTTAACGCCAGATTATCAAAAGTTTCAGACACTAAAACCTATTAACTTGCTCCAACCTTATCCTCACACTGTCAACACTTTTTAGCTTCATTTATAGGTAGTGGTCAGTTCAATTTATATTTTAACTACTGCCAAAGTTCAGGCCTAGGTTAAAAGGGTGGCTACTGAAATTTGGGATGTTAGGATGATGCTTTTTGGTTTGGAACGTGGATTATGCTCTCTTGAATGGTGATATCATACAAATAACTAAATCATTAATTAAAATAAAAACTTTACCCACATAGTTTTTGAGAAGAATTACAGAGCTTGGAGTCATTCTTGGTGAGGTGATAACCATACAAATCTGTTCTATCTCTGATGAAAAAGAACGAAAGAAAGTTGCTAGTTCTTTCATCTTTCAGAAACTTTAAAGGGATTCTGCCCTTGCCCACAGCTTACACAGGAAATACACACAACTTTTGCATTTCCTCCATCTCAAATCTTACAAGCTGCAGTGTTAAAATGAAGATTTTGTACTTGTGTTTCCTATGCTATTGATCCTTATAAAAAGTGATTTATGTACAGCTAAACAATTTTATATTAAATATTACTAAATATTATTTTATAAAAACTATCAGGGTAATTTAAATATTTATTTTATACATTAAGATGCTTAAATGACATTTTATTTTATATCATAGGTATTTGATTCAGTGTTTGAAATACTTTTAAGTATAATTAATAATTTATACCACTAACATACACAGTCTCAATACTTGGTCAGAGTATATGCATATTATATATTGCTAGGTTGCATGGTGCTAAAAAGTGAAAATGTTTAGTTTTATCTAATGTGCTACCTCAATACATAATTATTAGAGATTATAGTTTATTTTACAATAATTAGTTAAGATTATGAAATATTTTCCCTAAAAGATACTATATTTATCTTTTTTTGGGGGGTCACACCCAGCAGTGCTCAGGGGTTACTCCTGGCTCCATGCTCAGAAATTGCACCCGGCAGGCACGGGGGACCATGTGGGGCACTGGGATTCGAACCGATGACCTTTTGCATGAAAGGCAAACGCCTTACCTCCATGCTGTCTCCCGGGCCCTATATTTATCTATTTTAAGTGCTCATCTTATCAACTCAAGGTTTAGAAAATTATATGCTATTTAAAATAATATGAATAGATATGAGACTATTTTGTGTTGAAGTATTTATGAGATAATGTGTTTCAATTTTTTGTCAGAAATGTGTAAATCCTGTATTTATTTTTCATATAACAAAATTAAAACTGTTCTTTATAATTTTCTTAAAATGTTCAAGTTTATTTTGCTTTAAAAAACTTATCTTCTTTTAGTGTTTGCAAAACTCTGCTTCCCCCTCCCTTTTTTGTTGGAGAAATTATGATTTTTTTCTATTAATATAAAGCTTCCTTACAAGTATGTTGCCAGAAAAATTGTATAATTAAGCATTTAAAACTTGTAATAGAGAGCAGTTTTGTTTGCCTGATCTTAGCGTCGCTCTTTGAAGAATGTGCTTTTCCTCTTCTGTCATGTGGGGACCCATCAAGAGCAGGAAAAGTTAAAGGCATCCACCCATCCAAACAGGTGTTGTAGTTAGGAGAAAACTCTTTGTTGGCGGCTCTCAAAGAGCAGGTGTTGAACATCGGCAGCATCATCCTGTTTGATAGTTCAGCTTTTGTGTGTGTCAGGTGGGGACACTTGCACTAAATCTGAAGGGAAAGGGTTTCTCATAACTTTGTTGTCTAGTCAAGAAGCATAAAACAGATTTTTGACTGGTTTTAAAGCTGGAAAGATTGGTGTGGCTTTACCTGTCAAAGCTGAAAGGTAAGAGTCTTGTTTTAACTTGACCATACAAACAAGTACAGTGTATTCCTTATGAAAAAAATTACATCAGGACATGAGCTGGTGTAGAGATCTGATACACAGATGTATTTAAATAACAGAGCCAGTACTACTGTAAGCATAATTGACTACTACTCAACTACAATAATTAAAAACATGCATATTAAGGAAATGGATGGAGGGGAGAGGGAATCTGGGGGCATTGATGAAGAGAAATTAACACTGGTGATGGGATTGGTCTTGGAACACTGTATGCCTCTAACTCTATTATGAACACTTTTGTAAATCACGGTGCCTAAATTTAAAAAATATAATAAATAAAAACATAGAACATTTCTTTTTTGGGGGTATCTAGGGCTGGCCATTTTTTATTTCTAATCAATGATCCTGAGACCACTTGGTCTCTGGGTCCCATTCACCTATTTATCTTTTTTTTTTCTTTTTTCCGTTTGTAGGAAGATAAAGATGAGGCAGAACAATATGATTCATGTTCTAAAACACAGAACATTTCTAAGTGTAAGGTTAAAATTGTTCAGTATTTAAGAATTGGTGAACAAAGGGAATGCTTTACACTGATTGGCAATATGCTACAATTAAAACACTTTTGTTTAGAAACTGTATTCAAACTTTAATTCTTTGTTTTTATCACATTATCTGTCTTCTTAAATTAAGACATATGAAGGACCAAGTCAGAGGCACTGAAAAAAAATCCTTTAAAACACAGAAATTATCTCTGGTATCTCTGGTCTGCCCTGGCTCTAATCCAGTTGTCACTTCTACTCCATGATTCATTCTGATAATGCTAACCAGCTGTCTATTTAAAACCTATTGCTGCTGGAATGCAATGACAGGTTTCTGGCTCTTTCTGAAATAGCCAAAGTAATATAATGATTATTTTTTGCCAAAATATGTTATTGATATTCAGCAATCTAGGTATGTGTCTATTATGCTTTGACTTACCTTCATGTCAGAGCATGATTAAACTGGAAAAATAATTTATATTTTTATTTGTGGATGCTAGGACCTATAGTACAAACACGTGAGAATACTGTCACTGAATATTTTAATATCATGAGTTCCTTTGTGTATGTGTATACATGTGATTCAGGAATTAAACTCAGGGTCTGTACATGCAAGGAATACACCAGGAATTAAACTCAGGGCCTGTATGTGCAAAGCATTTATTAGCTACATATTTTCTTTCTTTCTAATCAGTTAACATTCTTTCTAAATCATCATTTCTCAATTGGCAGTCATCGGTTTTCAAAGTACCACTAGGATATTCCCAAGGAGGCCACAAGTGAAACTGTATTAACAAGAGGCCTAAGGGGCTGAATGGTAGGATGGAGGGTCACAGGAAAGAATCTTGGTATATAGGGGCCACAGTGAGAAAAAGCTAAAAAACACTGGAATACATCATCCAGGAGAGGAGGACATGCACTAAACAAATGTCAGAGTCTTGGCAAAATGGAAGGCGTTTTCCTTTCTGACTAATTCTGCTATCTTTTAAGTTAGACCTTGATAGTAAGTTTAAGGATATAATCATATATTTTAATGTTAAAAATTAAAAATATATTTTTATATTTGAGGAGAATGTATGATATAATAATGTAAGAACTATTTATTTCAGACCTACTCTGTGGTAAGTCATTTTTCAATCTTTATATCAAGGATTATTCAAAAATATAAGAAAAAAGGAAAAAAGAAAATGTTTAATTAAATTAAATCTCCCAGTTATTGAGCCACAGTTGAAATTCAAACTCAGATCCATTTGATTATGAGAGAGCTTCTCTTTCTTGGAAGCATGGGACTTCTCAGTAATGAAAAAAATAGCTGGTTAAATTATTATTATTGATTTCAAATATACATTGTTGTATTTCTATATATCTAACATTAGGATTCCCACCAAAGTTCCACTTCCCATTGTCCATTTTATAATTAACTGCTCTACTCAATTTACTTACCACTTTTTCCTTTTCCATCTGGTATTTTGTCAGTCTGTTACTTTTTTGTTGTTGTTGTTTTTTTGTTGTTGTTTTTTGGGCCACACCCAGTGACGCTCAGGGGTTATTCCTGGCTATGTGCTCAGAAGTCGCTCCTGGCTTGGGGGACCATATGGGAAACCGGGGGATTAAACCTTAGTCCGTCCTAGGCTAGCGCAGGCAAGGCAGGCACCTTACCTCCAGTGCCACTGCCCGGCCCCATACTTTTTTCTTTTAATTTTTGTTACTTTGCATAGAAATGAAATCATATAGTATTTTTATATGTTTCATTTATGTTTAAGTCACTTAACATAAACCACCAAATGCCATCTATGTTGTGGTAAATGACAAAATTTGGTCATCTTTTGATAGCAGATTTTATAATGTATATATCACATCATTTTTATCCATTGATTCTAGATTTAACTTCTAAACATAATGCTGTAATTATCATAAGAGTATATTTATCACTTTATATTAGTGTTTTTATAGTTCAATACAAGCACAAAGTGGCATATTTGAATCATATATTTCTATTCTATTTATTTATTTATTTTTAGGAATCTCCACTATTATCTGGAATGGTTATATCAGTTTACATTCGTACCACTAATGTATGAGAATTCTTTTCTCCATACTCTAACCAACACTTGTTCTTGTCTTTTGAAAATACCCATCTCACAGGTGTGAGGTTTATTAATGTTTTGATTTACATTTGCTGTCATATATGAAATTCTGCTATTCTTTTCTTTATTTTCAGTGCTTGAATTGGGATTGAACTCAAGGTCTCTCAAATGAGAAAAATGCACTCTACTATAGAGTCACATCCCTGGTCCTAAAATTCTTTCTTACTTATTATTACTATTTTTTTTTTTTGGTTTTTGGGTCACACCCAGCAGCGCTTAGGGGTTTCTCCTGGATCTACGATCAGAAATCACTCCTGGCAGGCTCAGGGGACCATATGAAATGTCAAGATTCGAACCGCCGACCTTCTGCATGCAAGGCAAATGCTTTGCTTCCATGTTATTTCTCCAACCCCTAAAATTCTCTCTTAAAGATAATTACTACTACTTTCTGCAAAACACTACTCCTTCCTGTGAACAAATGAGGGGAGGCGCCACTTTCTGTTTGCTTAAAAGAAACTAGATTTATAGGGGATGTTAAGTAAATTTTTTTTCTGTAAAGTGGGGTGGAGGTAGAACACATAAATTTGAAAAAATTGCCAGTGATATATCAATGCAGTGAGAAAAGTTTTTTAAATATTTTTTTATTGTGACCTAAAGTGAATAACAAATCTTTCACAGTAATATTTAAGGTACATAGTGACAATGAATCAGGGACATTCCCAACACCAGGGTTGTACTCCCTCCACCCCTTTTCCTACCATGTGTCCCATATCTACCTCTTTTAAATGCAGTGAGAGAAATTTAAAGCAAACATGTATGTTTCCTTGCTTGGATTAATGATCATTTTATGTGATTGTAAGCATTTTAATTTATTTACCATACAAACTTTAAGGAATACTTTTATGTTTATATTTATGTTTATATTTAATTTGAAGTTAGCTGACGTGTGATCTTTTAAATTGCTCTTCTTTACTAGACATTATTTTGGGAACATGCTTGAAGTTGTTCCAGGATATCTGAAATAAAAGCCATATACTGATATATTAATAAAATGTATTTTATTTTAATAAATAATATTATACTATATTTGTGAAACAGAAAGCCTCTAGGTAACCACTATAAAGAGTAGACTAGGTCTATTAAAATTACCATATTTTGGGCCCGGGAGATAGCATGGAGGTAAAAGCATTTGCCTTTCATGCAAAAGGTCATCGGTTCGAATCCCGGTGCCCCATATGGTCCCCCGTGCCTGCCAGGAGCAATTTCTGAGCATGGAGCCAGGAGTAACCCCTGAGCACTGCCGGGTGTGACCCAAAAATAAAAAAAAAAAAGTTACCATATTTTAGGGCTGGGGCGATAGCACGGTGACAGGGCATTTGCCTTGCACATGACTGACCTGGGATGAACCCAGATTCAGTACTCCGCATCTCATATGATCCCCTGAGCCTGCCAGGTGAGATTTCTGAGCACAAATCCTGGAGTAACCCCTGAACTCTGCTGGATGTAGCCCCAAACTCCCCAAAATAAAACCAAATCATATTTTAAAATCTTATTTGTCAATGTGACTTAAGATATATGTTCAAAACACTGAAATTAACTTATAAAGGTCATAATAAAATCTCATATTCCTCTATCATATGCAGTTTTATCAGTTTTAAATATTTAATATTCAAGTTTGCATTCTGAAATTTTTGTTTTTAAAAACAAAAATTTTTGTATGTCATAACATTGTATATGTTTAACAAGTACAGTGTGTTGATTTTTTTATATTGCAAAATGATTACCACTGCATCATTAGCTAATACTGCATCAAGTCATATAATTACCATCTCTTTTTTGTGGTAAGGATATTTGAGATCTACTCTATAAGCAATTTTCAAATACTTAATTATTAACTATAATCACTGTGGTGTGCATTAAATTCCAGAACTTATTTACCTTGTCTCTAGAAGGTTGTACTTTTGACCAGTTTCTCACATTTCCAGATTAACTGAGCATATTTCTACAAAAAATGTTCCTTATATTTTCTTAAAATAAACTATTTTCATCAGTCCATTCTCTTCCCACTTTCAAATAAAATTTGTATATAAGAGAGTATTTGTTGTTATTCTCTTAAAGCTATGACCTGGGAAAACAGCACCAAGCAAAATGATGAAGTGTGGAGTAAAAGACCAGTGGCATAGAGCACCTGTCTTGCAAGCCTATTATCTCAAGTTCAAATTCCCAGCATCCACTACCAGGTTTGAGCCTGGAAGCTCTGGTATCTGTGATTCTGTGAACTCACAGTCTATTTTCAGCTACATTACAGCAAGAAAAATAAAAAAAATGCAGCTAAAGGGTGTATAAGCCTCAGTGATCACCTTAGCAAATATGCAGGCACTGTAATCTCTGGCAAGTGGTTGCAAGTATGATGGTCAGGCATGTGTGCAACCTGTAGTCAGTAGTACAGTATCAGCAACAAAGGGAAGAATGAGGAGCGAGGGAATAACAAAAAAGGACAAGTGATGAAATTTCACAATAGAGGAAGAGAATATCTGGCAATAAGTCACTTTTGTCTTTAAGAGAGCATAACCCTGAACATGCAGCTTCACCTGACTGCTATCATCTGAGCATACTTTAATTCTTTACAGAATATGTACTCTATATCCCTCTGTGCATACTTCTTTGATCCAGGTTTAGGGCTCTTTTGTCACTCTTTTGTCACTGCCTAGTGGGTAGGGCATTGGCCTTGTTCACAGTAGACTGTTTTTGATCCCTGTATCCCATGTGATTCTCCTGTATCCCATGTGATTGCACCTGCCAGAAGTAATTTCTGAGTGCAGAGTCAGAAGTAACCCCTGAACACAGCCAGGTGTGGCTCAAAAACTAAAAACAAAATCTACCTTGAGTTGTATGTTACTATGTCTTTCATGATTATATATTCATGTTGGTAGTTATCAATTAAAACTTAATTTGCAACTATTTAATCCTTCCAAAACTTTTCTCAAAGTTTTGTCCTTCACCCCTAATGAATCAAAAAAATTTCTTAATTTTATTTTATAAAAAGGATGAATGCTTTCCCTGGCAGGTTATCATCATTTAAGTCCATCATACACTTTTCTAGGAAAGCACAAAACATGTAAACTAGATAACCACTTTTTGTTTATATATATATATACATATATATATATATGTATATATATATATATATATATATAAACATACCTGTGCTGTCATACCTGGCAGCACTCAGGAGTTACTCCTGGCTCTACACTCAGAAGTCGTTCCTGGCAGGCTCAGGGGACCATATGGGATGCAGGATTTGAACCACCAACCTTCTGCATGTAAAGCAAATGCCTTACCTCCATGCTATCTCTCTGGCCCCTTTTTGTTACATCTTTAACATTTTACCTGACTTGCCAATTTTGTCTAATAAAGTTAGGTATTCATTTAGGGACAGTGCTATTAATATGTAATGTGTAACACTTTATAATGCTTAATAAATGGCATAATTGGTGGGAGTAATGGATTTTTATTTTACACGGGAAACTATCATGTTTTCGATTTCGGTAGGAATGGAAGTATACAACTGAAACACTTGAGAATCTGCAATGAGTCTTCCCTTACATTTTCTCCCAGATCATCGATAAGTCCACATAATTGATTATGGTCCCCATTTTAACTAGTTAACAAATAGCGACTCTGACAACATGAGGTCCTGGAATAACTAGCGATTTCCAAGCTGCCAATAGAACCCAAGAATTCCTGTGTCCCTCTCCCTAACCTCTTCTGTATAGGAACAACTTCTTTTTAGGAAAACTAATTTGGTGAATTAATTTGAGTCCTCTATATACTCACATCCCACAAACTCAGTCTACAATATACACTTTTAATATGTAAATAAAGAAAATAATTGATAGATTTGTAGGTCATTTTTTATTTAGGTAGAGAGAATGTGATTCAATGAACTTATACACATTTGTCTCATAGGGCCCATATAATAAAATTAGTTAATTTAAAATGAGAATAGTGAAGAAAAATGTTATCTTTCTTACAAAGGTATTTAATTTGACTCCAAGTCCTCTTGAATTGGTTAATAAATCTTGAGTAGGAAACATTTGAATTCCTTATTAAATATAAAAGCCATAGAAGTTACTATTGTCTTAATAATGTCCAAGCTACATTTTGCCTTTCTTCTAGTACTGGTGATATATTAATAGCATTAAGTGTGTAACTTACTCCATATTTTAAACCATGCTGTGTCCTTTTGTATATTTATGACAAATGACTCTATTAAAGTAACAATTATTTACTATTAATATATAAAGCAAACTCTTCTTATTTATTAGCTTAAAATTTTAAGTTGGTAATGTAATTTTAGAACAGTTGATATTTAAAACTAGATTATTTCTGGGCTGACCACAACTCAGTGGTATATGGTATGTTCTGAATAAATATGTCCTAGGTTTGATATGATTCCCTATAAGAAAAAAGGACAATTAAATTGTTCAGTGACAATTAATAACCTAATTCAATGGATAGATATAGTTTTGCATTATAAATTCCTGAAATATATAAACGTTGTTACTATTTCCATCATAATGCCATCCAGAAAATTTCAGTCGCATCTACATAATTTGTTCAACTAAAAAGAACATAGGAAAATGTATTGGAATATAACTACAAAAATATTCTCAGTTGATGTTTACTCATTTGCATTGTAAAATTTTATTCAATAAATATGTTTTATTTATGTTGTCAAGGAAAAGTAATGAAAAATGAATATATTAAATACTGAATATGAGACAGTGAATATCTTGTCATGTTTTCATGATCAGGCTGTAGATGGGATGATTCTTGGTGGGTTTCTTTTGTTGTTGTTTTGCTTTTTATAGAGTATTTCTAGTGCTGTACAATTAGCCTTAAGAGTTAAGCTTATACAAAGATTCATGTTTTCATAGTTTTGTCTTTATTAAGACAGAATTAAAAACCTCAAATTCTGTTGACAATAT
This sequence comes from Crocidura indochinensis, assembly GCA_004027635.1. NCBI lineage: Eukaryota > Metazoa > Chordata > Mammalia > Eulipotyphla > Soricidae > Crocidura > Crocidura indochinensis. The sequence goes on along the minus strand of PVKC010017346.1, from coordinate 1,970 downwards.
GATATAGAGTGCGGCGTGGAAAGACTGCTGTGACTTTTGATGATCATCATTTTATTTGAAATTGCATACTTTGAGGCATAAAATATGCATTATTAATTTCCTGTGGAACAAAATATGAACTGAACACTAATAAGTGCATTTTAAATCTAAGGACTCAATGAAAATTATAACTTATTTTATTGAGGAAAATTCAACCTCTTAGTCATCTAAACAAATATCTGTTCCTACCCCCACTTATCTTTATCAATAAGTTTCAAGAATATACACTGATACCAGTTTTTTTCAAATAGGTGAATTTGCATTCATCTATCTTCAAATAGATGAATCTGTGGAAGAAAAACCCCATTAAACAAGTAGGATCACAAAGGGATTTACGATGATATCTCTAATGAAATACAGATCTTCAGTACTGTGAGAAAATTAAGTCTTGGGCCAAGAATCAAAGAGGAGCTCAATAGCCTTCAGACGGCGTTTTTATAGTCTGGGATCAAGGTAGTTTCATCTGCTGAAGTGTCGAGGACTTGTAATGGTCTGTTAATCTATGAGGTGCTTTTATATTGTTTTCTTTGCAATTTCTGAGACTGTTAAATCTTAAAATTAAGAGGTTCATGCTGGAAATCAGATGTGCTCTAGATGCAAGGTGTCTCACCTTATTTCACTGCCGTGTGATGTTGAGGATGGTGTGGAATGCTTTTAGGGTTTCCTTAAGGTTAAAGATGTTAAACACTCAGTCATTTCAATAACGTTCATGGAACAAAAAATAGAGAACTAAAGAGGAGAATCTGAAGGTAAGCTATTCAATAGTCTAAATTGAAAGTGATAATTGCATATAATTTTGATACATGTTGCATATGATGTTTGGACAATTTTTAATTTTTTTCATACAGAAGTGAGCCAATAATCAGTGTCATTCTGGTATCTACTTGTGTATCATTTAATTTGATATATGGTGAATTAATAAAATTAATCCATCCTAATAAATATCTGTTTCATAACTGGGATTTGATCATCTTATAAAAAAGGAGGATTAAAATTTTCTTGTTTCCATTTGAACATAGTAGTATCACATCTTACGAGGGAATAATTTTTTTAGTTGGAACATACAAAATCACCAGAAAATAATTTGTGTGAAAATTTCTTACATCTCTCATAAAATTAAGCATATTTGGTTTTATATGCAATAGTTGAGTATGATTAAAATAAAAATTTTAATTTAAAATACGATTTTATAGTATTAAGGTTTTTTGTATCTTTATTATTATTCCCAAACACATCCTTCTGCGAGTTAAATACACATCATGTGAAATTATATTCTGAAGAAAACTAATGACATAGATAAAAGAAAAAGAAAAAGCTCTTTATTTTTTTTTAAAATATCAATGTGGTGGGAGCACCCAGAAGATAAATGTTGCCCACATACTTTCATATCAATTCTTTAATTAAGTCGTCATCATTGATCTGTTGAATGAAATATGTTCTAAGTAAATGCTAGGTGCTCTTAAAAACTTTACTAATGACTTGGAAAATGATTTCAAAATGACCTATTAATATTTAAGATTTTAGTGAATAAAACTTGAAAAATTGCTACACTTTTCTTATTTTCAGTTTCTACCAGTGATGCACCTAAAAAATGTGTTTATGATGGAAAAATATCACCAAAAGAATCATAGTGCATATTAACTAAACAAAATATCTTATGGTAGGAAGTTGAAAAGGTATTTTTAAATTTTTAAATTTAAACTCTGTTTAAAAGGTTGTCCAATATACCGTTGTTGCTGAAAGGGGATAAAGCAACATGCATGGCACCCCCTCATTAACAATAGTGCAGGGCCCGGGAGATAGCATGGAGGTAAGGCATTTGCCTTTCATGCAAAAGGTCATCGGTTCGAATCCCAGTGCCCCATATGGTCCCCGTGCCTGCCAGGAGCAATTTCTGAGCATGGAGCCAGGAGTAACCCCTGAGCACTGCC
>PVKC010017345.1:0-20261 GCA_004027635.1 Crocidura indochinensis | reverse complement strand
CTGACAAAAATCTTCTCTGTTGAGTTTGGAGAATCTCAAAATCAAATAGATCTTTCTTATTTTTTTATTTTTTGTCCTGAGAAGTTCTGAAGAAGAAAGTAGGTCAGCATAAACTAAAGCAATATTTTCAACTTGACAAATTGGTCTCTTTGTGTTCCTTGGCTTTGTTCAATGACAGAAATTTAAGAACAGTGTTCAAATTAAGGAGGTAATAATCTGTCTGTGTCCTTTGGGGCTTGGCTCGGTTCTATGTCATATTTAAAAAGTGACATTGGTATAGTAAGACATCTTCAGTAGTTCATCTGATATAAGGAGACATTTAAAATGGAATGTTAGAGGAAACTGAAAAGTTTTCATCTGTTAAAATTAGAAACATACAAAGATATTTTTCCATTTTTATATATTTAAAGAATGGCATGTGAAAGAAGTAGACACCTGAGTCCTTTCATCTCTTCTAGAAGACATAACAGGGAATTTCAGAAGTCAGGTGTGAGTTCAAGATAAAGAAGTTTTGGTTAACTCTCTCCAAAAGTGCTATTAAAGTTTAAAGATAGTTATAACATCTTCATAATCATTTTTATATTTTATATTCTTTTAAAAATCATAGTTTATGGTATAATCAGAAAAGGGAACAAATATATTAGACTGTAAAGGGAATGGAGAACTTAAATATATTAAAGACATATAATTCACCAAACATTTAATATACGATTAGCTAAACCAACAATAATCCAATATTGCAAGTGACTATTTTCTATCACTTCCCACGTGTTATTTTTATCATCTTTATTAGGTGGTAAAGTGACTCCTATGCTTTGATGCTTATTTGAAACCACTAATTCAGTATTCAATTATGAATTAATTAACCACTCTTTCCCTAGCTCCATCTCAATCATGACTCAAGGATTATATTCAGAGACTTATAAATCTGCATGTTCATATACATGCAGTGGTGGGATAAAAGCCCGAGTCATATTTTTACATTTCCACTACTTGTTCTTCTTCCTCATCTCCTTATAATAATGTCCTGGAGGATAGGATTAAGGAAATTGAAAGAAAAGCATTTCTTTTTAATAAGTCTATTATTATTTCTTCTCATGAATTGTTTTTACATCTTCTCAAAACAAATTTTTGTCTATCTTGAGCTGTAGTAGTTACCAATATAATATTTTTCTTGTAAGGCTCATATATGACATCTTAAATTGTTTCATTGGCTAGAATAGTTTCCTACTTTAATTATATTATAAAAATATACCTTAAGAAACATTAATAATATGCCTCATCCAATTTAAACTAGAATTCTCATGTTTGTGTGCAGTTCTTTACTTGGCTGGCACCAGCATGATGAAAAAATCTTGGTTACCTGTATTGAGGCCTCTCAATTTATTTAAGTTATCTAACTATATCCACTAAATCATGCTCACAATTTCATTAGTGTTAAGTCTCCAAACTCTTCACCAAATTTTCTTTTTAGTCTCAATTTCATTTTTTTCTCTAAGAGGCACTAGTTGGGTAAACATACGTTTCATTAGCAGTTGTCTAATCAAAGAATGAGATGCAAGTCTGTTGTCTTAAATAATTAACGATGGTGTTGGATGGAGATGGATGGAGGCCTTTATTCTTAGGCCCCAACCATGTGGCTGCATCCTCCATTAACCAGCAGGTTTGGGTCCAGGAAAGCAACAGGTATTGAACTCACTCACAGGCAGGCTTCAGGAGGCATCAACTTTATTCATACCCTATCCACCACAAGTATGATCTATATCATAACCAATTAAACATTCAGCCATTCTTAGCTAGCCCTGCGTCTTAACTTTTTTCAGCCATCTTTCCTCTAACCTCCATGCTGGCAAAAGACCAAAAGACCAAAGACAAAAACCTTAATGCTTCAAGACCTTATATCACCTTCCCCAGACCCCTCCCAGGAACTGGGCGGGGTCTGCAGGTAAAGTTACAGGTCATATCCGCCCAAGACTCCTCCCATAAATAGGTGGGTCTCAGGTAGATACACCTAAATCCAGGGTGGAGTTACACAAGTCCTTCTTCCTTAGCATTAATTTCCTTGGATCCAATCTTATTGAATTAAGAATAAGAATTAAAAAAGCAAAAACACTATTTACCTGGGAAAACTATTCATAATTTTAATTATACTCTGTCAATGTTCTTCTTAAATTCTGAGAAAAGGTAAACTGAAAGACCACAAGTGAACTCATACTTGACAAACTTTCGGTCTTGACTACTCTGCATTTTTGGTTAATTTAATATATATTTTTATTTTATTTTCTCTCCAGCTCTAGGGTAACAGGAAAAATATCATATATTACTCATGATCTAACTCGTGAACTATGGTATAATTTATGAATATATACCATGACTGATCTTAACCTACATGAAAAAATTAGAAAGAAGTACTATTATGTCATTAACAAGTAAATTGAAACTCTAAAGTCTAAGAAAGCAGGAGTATCACTCACAGTAAAAGGAGGTACAAGAGACAACCCAAATCTTGCTAACATTGAAAGTTATTATCTACTAATTCAGGGGTGACCACTCATATAGAAGACATTAATAACTGTATCTTGGTCACAATTCTGTTTTTATAATAGCAATTTATATTCTTTGAGACTTATTCTGAATGAACTTTGGAAATTAAATGTGATGATAAATATTAAGTGCTTCCTTTGAAGTCAAATACCTTATAAGTTCTTGATAAATGCTACTGAAACTGTTCTGGAAAAAAACTTTATCATACTCCAGCGTGTAAATATAAAATAGTATCTACAAGGAGAAAGAAATTACAAATGAAAAGCACTCCTATACAAGAATCTGTATTTTCATTCCACAGAATCCGTTTCAGGCAAACACAACTGAAAACACCTAATAAAGTTTTTTAATATATGGGGAGTCTGACCCCATAACACTCCTCCTGTGCAAAGGGAAATGGGAAAGAGATCTTCTCCTGGACTTCCCCTTTAGAAAGAGAGGACAGGACCACCAATTTAAAGCTTCTGTCTGAGATCAGTGTGTTTCAATGGCACACAGGTATGTGAAGTGGTTTTCTGGACAATATGGTAATGAGCTTTCACAACCATCCCAGATTGATATCTCTCCAGGGATTATAATGTTTTCTGTAGTTTCGTTAAAAATAGTAATGACCCACATGGTAATGACAATAATAATAAACACAGAGGATGAGTCACAGAACTATGCACAAATAATGAGCTCCTTGTCCCTGGAAAAGATTCAACTGAAGACTGGGTGGGCATTTTTCAACCAACTTAAGAGAGATATTCAGAACTGTGTTAAAGGTTTGAAGACATGACCAATAGTTTCCCATTAAATTTTACATGGTCTCTCAGTCTTTAACTGAGAGACTTAAACTGGTTGTATGGATCCAACCCTTCCCTTTTGGCTTAAATCACTCCATACTGTTCCATTTTTGAGCCAGCAAATGTACACCATTCCCAAGAGTGTCCAGTCTGTCTGCACCACTGAATGGCAATGCTGACAAAGAAGAAAAACAGAGCTCATTCCCCAAGCCAAACACACCACATTTGTTTTTCCCTTTCTCAAATATGCAGACAGTTTATTTAGAGAGTCCAATGGCTCAGCTCTTATTATATATTATTCCTAATAGAAATGTTTGCTCACATTCATGAGTCTACGCTGTGGGAGAGCTGTGAGATTATTCTCTCCAGTTTTCTGGGTCATATTTAATACATACAGATGCAAGCCAGATTTTTGGTAGTGTCGTATAATAATATCATCAAATTAATGATCAATTCCTTTTGTTCCAAAACCAATGAGCATTCAACCTTTACTGAGAGCGATATACCTATTGGGTATCTTTGGAGTTCTTAATTTCTATTTATTATATAAAGAGAAACAATACTTTCAGCCAGATTCACACTGTCTTATTTCTTCAGGTTTACTAAGATATTTTAGTTGGGTTAGCGTGAACTGCTCATGAACAACTGCATCTGTGAAAGTTAATGTTCTGTACCTTAGAACAGATGAATAAATCCATCTCTTTATTGGCACCACAAGGACTTTCCATTTTTCAGGCACTTAAATTTTCTTTTTTTTTTAATACACTGGAAGAATGCTTGAGCCAAGATGACTTGATTTCTACAACAGAGTTTTCTGTTCCCAGTTAAATGGAAGAGACAAAGATTAAAAAATTAGAATAATATAAAGAAAATCAAGCCACCACTCTAAAAACATTTAAATTCATCGTTTTATGGACTGTGTTTCCTCCGACACAGAAGAAAGCCAAAAGAAGTCTGAGGCTTGTTTTTTCTTCTTCTTTTTTTTCTACTTAAAATATTACTTTCTTTCAATTTCTTTCAATTTATTTTTATATTGGTAGATGATGTGAGGCTCATTATATTTTATAGGCCTGAACCAAATCTTACAATTTCTTACTAATATTATGCAATGACATAATGCCATTTGTAGAGGTGTCGCATAAAGCAATTGACTTTTACTGGCTTCTGATGGCAGGACTTGCCATTTTATATTCTGTTTTATGTAAGCGTTTTCCAAATTTATCGACCTCACAGGATTTCTCAAGTTGCTTAATTATCGAAGGAAGAAGATATCTCTGTGACCTGACACAAGAGCCTATTAAGGCTCCTTTTTAAAGGGGAATATAAGAAGTAGGGAGGTGAATGCAATGAACATTTAATGCATGTCTATTCAAAGCTGGGTCCTAGAACATAGGGATAAAATAGGAATATTCACTATGATGAGGCTCTACCTCAAACTAGCCTGCAAGATAAATTTTGTTTCCTTATTCTATGAAAGAACAAATAGAATCTCAGTTGTTATATCTACTTTCATGGCAGTTATCAAGTAAACAGATTTGCTAAGATATCTACTCAGTTCAAATCATATTCTAGAATAACAAAGGGAAGTAATAATCACAGAAATGTATATCAATGTCTTGCTGAGGCTTTTTCTTTGTTTCTGTCCCTCTGAAAGAGACACATAATTTTTGAGAAAAACAAAACAAAATAAATACAAAACTTTGAAGCCCTGGGTTTAGATTTGGATCCTATTCAGATCAGGAAACAGTATGGATCAATATAGGCAAACAGCTTAATTTATTGCTTTATTTGTGCAACAAACATTTTCCACCTGATCACTGATTTAGAAACTTTACTAGTTGACAGAAAATTCACTGGAAATGATGTACTTCTACCACTACTTGTTAGCAGTAGAGAAGGAATAAAAAACAGTTGATAATATATCATTTATATATTGATAATATCTATCAAGTTGCTAATATATGAAATATATAAAAGATTGAATACATGAATATATCTACTAAAGATTGGATGTCTTATATTCAAGCTATACTCTATTTTTCACTTTTAGGCTTAGCTATAGAAACTAAAGCTTTTCTGATGGAGTGGAGGTAGAAGAGAGAGACCACATATTACATTATGCTCTATCTTGCATTTATCTATACAAAGTCCTTGAGAGTTTAGAAAAGTCTATACATTCTTATTTTACACTTTTGTTTAACTGGAAGAAAAACTTCCTATTAAAGTGGTCACTGGAGGCAAATGGAAAATATTTTATAATCAACAAGTTAATTTGCTGAGTGCTTTGCATTAAATTCATTGAAGTAAGTTGGGCTGGCCAATCACCAAATACATTGCCAAACTGAGAAACAATTTCTGAGTCTTGCTTTCAATGGCCACAAGCCATTGGACCACTGAGCTTGGACCAATTTTAGAAGCAAGAAAGAGCATGGGAAGCATTTTTTTTCATAGGGTTGAGAAGGCTAGTATCATTAAGCACATTTTTCCAATTTCAGTTCAAAGTTTTTTGAACAATATTGCTAATTCACATTAGTAAAAAGATTTCATAGGACTTTTACATTTGTCACATCTTCTCAAACTATAAAAATATACCCCCCTGGTTCTAGGAAACATAGAGAATCATAAATATATATGTAAAATACAAAAAATAAAATATATAAAAGGGAGCTTTTTTATTTTTCAATAACCTAATTATTTTCAAAGAGAAAAGCCAATTCTTTTTTTAGAAGAATCTGGATAAATACCTTAAAGATAAACAATTTTTTCAAAGAGAAAAGTCAATTCTTCTTTAGGAGAATTGGATAAATACTATAAAGATAAATGTGCATACCTTGCACATGATTGACCCTGGTTTAACCCTTGAAACCATCAAGTGTCATACTATTGCCTGAGATCTTTCCAGTCAACCTCCTCACCCAAAATAAAAGAATACAATAGGAAGGAAATTGTTATATACTGGAATACAATGTTTTATTGCCATGTATATTTTTACTATTTGACTATTTTCAAGAAACGCTATTCACTTCTTATTTATGGGTAAGTTTCTTATTATATGTGTTTGCATGAAAACTGGAAAATTTAACCTAGTTGTGCACATATTTTCTTTTAATTATACAACCCACCTCTCTTTCTGAAAAATTATTTTATTCTCTTTTCATTATTCAAACAGTCTACTTAGGGCAATAGTAATAGTACAGCAGGTAGGGCATTTGTCTTGCATATGGCCAAATAGGGATTCCATTCTCAGATTCTCCTATGGTCCCCTGAGCTTTGCTGGGAGTAATTACTGAGCACAGAACAGAAATGAGTCCTGAGTACTGCAGAGTATGTGCCAAAATTAAAAATGAATGAATGAATAAATAAATAAATATAACCCCAAATATAGTCTATATATTTCCCTAGGATCAATTTAAGTTTAAACTTGTAATCTTTTGACACTCTTTTACACTCTTTTGATCCATGAGCGATTTTGTTTTGCTTGAGCTATGAACTAGAAGTTAATAAAATGGACCTATGAACTTGGAGAAGTGAGTTGCTTAAATGCAGGAACTTTAGAACTATCCCTAGTTAGGTGTGTGACTATCTAAATATGTCTTAGTTAGATTTGACCTTCTCCCCAAACATATATAAATGGCTTGGAGGAAGGGGCTCATAATTATCTTCCATTCACCTCATGCCTCATGGGACTAATATTTTTCTGTATACATTTTAAATGTTTACATTTTAATTATTCTAAATTTCTTCACAATTATTTTTCTTTGCTTCTCAGTTTATTTCTTCCTCTCTATTTATTATGTTGGACATCATGGTTTACAGTATTGTTAATAGTAAGTTTTCAAGTATAACACATTCTAACACCACACCTTCAATCAATGTCCTTTTCCATCCATCTATTCTCAGTAGTCTCTCCCATACCACAACCCCACTCTTTCCTATTTGTCCCTATATTCCTGTGGTAAAATTCATGCTGCAAATCAGTTCTCAAATTTTGTTATCTTGGTGACTTTGTTAGTCCTCTAATATGTTTCTGAAAATAACACATATACCATATATCTGAACTCCCTCTCCTAACTTCCATCAGAGCAATACTCTTCAGATCATCCACATAACAGCATTATTTCTCTTTACTTTTTTTTACTTGTTTCCTATCCCTTTCACTCTTTTTCATTCTTCTTTCTCTCTTCCTTCCTTCATCTTTCTTCCTTCCCTACATTCCTCCTCCTCTATTCTTTTCTTCTTTCTTTTTTTCTTTCTTTTTCTTTCTTTCTCTCTCTTTCTTCTTTCTCTCTTTCTTCTTTCTTTCTTTTTCTTTCTTTTGCTTTTTTCTCTTTCTTTCTTTCTTTCTTTCTTTCTTTATACTTTTTCTTCTTCCTCCCTTCTTTCCTTTCATTCTTCCTCCCTTCTTTTTTCTTTCTTTTTACTTTCTTTCTTTATTATTATTTCTTTCTTTATTTCATTTTACTCACAGTACTCAGACTTACTACTGGCTGCGCTCAGGGCCACTCTTTTTTTTTTTTTTTTTGGTTTTTGGGTCACACCCGGCAGTGCTCAGGGGTTACTCCTGGCTCCATGCTCAGAAATTGCTCCTGGCAGGCACAGGGGACCATATGGAGCACCGGGATTCGAACCGATGACCTCTTGCGTGAAAGGCAAATGCCTTACCCCCATGCTATCTCCAGGGCCCCTCAGGGCCACTCTTGACTGTACTCAGGGACCATATTGTGTGTCAGGAATCAAAACTGCATTAGTACATTCAAGTTAAACCTCTTACCCAGTGTATTATCTTTCAGTCCCTATTTCTTCTTTTATTACATTCAATTCATATTCCATTGTGTTTAATAATTCCATTTTGTCTATAATTTCTTTACCAGGCCATCTGTTCTTGGAAACTTGGGTTGTTGCTATTGTGACTAGAGCTGCAATGAACATAGGATTGCAAGTATCTTTTTTGAATAGCGGTATCTTCAATGATTGAGCATTACTGGCCAAGAAAACAGAACAAATATAAACAAATGAAACTAAATCAAACTAAAAAACTTCTACAATGCAAAAGAAACAACCAGAATACAAATCATCCACAGAAAGGGAGAAATTATTTGCCCACCATTTATACTATAAATGGTTCATATTCAAAATATACTAATGGCTATATAACTTTATAAATAATATTAATATCTATACAACTTTACAAGAAATAGCAAACATCACCTTTAAAATAGGGAAAGAGAAAAGCAGACTTCTTATAAAAGACAAGATTTTTTTTATAGAAACAACATACAACAATTTAAACTTATGCCAGCCTATAAGTTTCATTCTAAATGTTTCAAACCTATTTTCATCCTATTATGCCTTTCTTGATTTTTATTTGATTAATCATTTTTGATATTCTGGTAGGAATATGGAACACTGGAATTCAAATGTGTCATTATATAAAGAACAGATAAAGTCAAAGTTAATAGTTTAAGGTTTAAGAAACATTTTAAATATCAGTATAATAAAAATCATATATGTTTGTACATTTAAATTTTATATGAAATGTCATGCCAACACTTGATTAATTCGTTTCATCATTTAATCACTCATTTAATCTACTTTAGTCTTGTGATAATAATTATTCTGTGTCACAGACTAGGAAACTAATGATTAACCACTTGATTGCTTGTTTAGCAATATATAATAAATGTATTTTCTGGAAAGTTCTCATGTTTGTAGAGTAAGAGGACATGCACACAAATATTTTATTTAGAGTTTATGCTCATCTACAAAAAGAGCAAATTATCTCTGGTTTGGATTTTAGCTCTGCGAATCAATAGCTGTGTGGTTGGTAGTTCATTTAATAAACTTTATCTTTTTTTCCTAAGTGTAGAAAATGATTATGACATCATTTTTAATTGATATATTTTATGTAAGCATCATGATTACAAACATGTTTGTAGTTGAGTTTCAGTTATCTAAAACTTTTTTTTCCTACATTCAAAATCCTCTAGCACATTTTTTATTGTTTGAAGTTTAAGATCTTGGGAACTGGTCTCTTTGGGATACTCTCTGGAGTTTTCTTTCTGCCTGTTTTCTCTTTAGATTTAGTAATGGAAGGTGTCAGAGGAAGAAGAAAACTTGTAGAAGTGCTTTTAGTTCATCCTATTTCATAGTATGCTGGGCAAAGGCTTGAGATCATTTTGTTCTCAAAAACTACATGAAAGGAGGAGTTTCTTTCACAAACTTCATATATTATATATAATATGAACAGGTTGAGAGCTGGTCACAAATTACAGTAGGTCCTTGTACTTGGTCACTTTTATCATAATGTACATGTTTTTCATATGATAGAATCTTTCATTTCTTCTATCTATTAACATTGCTCACACTCACTAATAACTACTTTCACTTACACTCTTCATGTGGTATTTTAGTGTATCACTTCCCTCTATACAAAGACTGATACGTTTCAAATGAATCTATTTGTCTTAACTTCATGATTTTTAAAATTGGGATAACACACCATAATTTATAGAAATTTTGTGAGGATAAAAATATGTTAAAGGACTGTGTGGAGTAAAAAGTATGAAGTCAAAATATTTTTATAATGAACTATATTATTAGAACTTTATATATTAGGGCTATATTTTCATTTACTATATACCTGCCAAATATCTATTTTCACTAAGGCTCCATGTTAAAAAATCTCCATGTTTAAAGGCTCCATATTGAAATGGATATTTAATCATAGAAAATAACAGTTTATTTTATCTAAAGGAGTATAGAAAGAGAGATTAAAATAAAAGCAAAGAGAGATCAGGTACCTAAGGAACAGTGGGATTTTTATTGCTATAACTAAGGAGGGAGAAAATGAGTCCAGGAGAGTGAAAATGCTTGCGAGATGTTGCAAAGGTGAGGAATAATAAGGCATAGAGAGAATAAGAGAAAAAGGGAAAATTCAATTTTATGTGATGTGACTCAAAATTCAGTGTTGGGACAGATTTTCAAGGTCCTTGCACAAATTGTATTCTTTAGGAGTCCAGAAAATATAGAGGGAAATAAATCTCAATATATATTAATATCTTTTTTCTACTTTAACATCTGTCCTATGGAAATCTCTGTATTGAAAAATAAGTGGTCCAGTGGGATTTGGATGTCTTCACAACATGACTGGATTGATTGTCCTAATGGATTTTGCAGCAGATTATATTAAAGTAGCCAGGAAATTATTTGATTGAAAATAGCTAATTTAGACCAACTGGTACTTTTGTCAACAAATATTTATTAAACTTCTACTATTTATATTTTCTTGGGACACAAGGAGGTGATAAAAGCCAAACAGTTCATATATTTGGGGATCATGTCATTTTTTTTTATCTGAGCCTTTTCCCGATCCCCTGATCCCCTATTTCTAGGGCTTAGTTCATAGTCTGACAATCTGAGGATGCAGAGTCTAAGTACATACATTTCACTTTTGATTCACTAAAGAAAAGTTGGCATTCACAATATTAACTATAAAGTTAAATTTCTGGGATGACAAAACAAGGTATGTGTTTATGAGCTATTCAATACAGGACTCACTGGCTACTGCAACTGAATTAAATATGCAAACTGAATGCAATCGTAAAGATGACTTTTAAATTATAATTGATATTATTTGCATTATTTTTAAATATAACTTTTGGTTATTGACTACTATGTTAGAGAAAGCAAGCTTAATGTTCCAAAATTATAAATCCACAGCAAATCTATTCTTCTATACATAATATTCCGTAGTTGACCAAGCCATTTTTTCCTCTTATGGATTTCAGTTGTTGGGCAATATTCGGAGCTTTCTCTTGGCTCTATTTTCAGAAATCATACCTGAGAGACTCAAGAAATAATATGAGGTGCCAGGGATCGAAGTTGGGTGGGCCACATGCCAGTCTAGTGTCCTATCCACTATATTATTTCTCTGGTCCCAAAATAAGTTCTTTTATAGCAGTCAAAGTGCTAAAATACAAAAGAAATAATTTGGCATAAAGGTTGAAGTAATTCCTATTAATTCCTGTTCTGTTCTATTTAAAGCTAATTTTTAATTTATTTTTGTTCAATTTTTCTTTTAATTGGTAAAGTGAGGGAGAACAGATTATTCTCTCCTGTTATAAGTGTGATTTATTGAGTTTCTACATTGAGTGGCTTAACAAACCTTTAAGATGGGCTCATTGTGCAAAGCCTAACCGCGCAAAGGGTTAGTAAACCTGAAGTTTATGTTGCAAGTCAATGTATCATTGATTAAATAACCAACATGCAAAGAGTTTAGTGCATTTATAAGATATTTTTGTTTTTTTTATTAGTACAATTCAGGTTTATATATACAACATGGGAATATCATCTGTGAAAAATATAATTCTTATAGAATCCATGTTCAAGGAGGTCAAGATGCAATTCGCTTGGTAGAACAAAATGTCTTGCACCTCTGAGGCCATAGGTTTCTTTCAAAACTGCATGGCAATCAGAACAATGGAAGAATATAGGTCAGTTAATCTTTTCAAATTAACAAGTTTGGCTTTATGCTATAAGATAAATCCTTAATATCCTTTGTTCACCGATATACATCAGTTTTGGGTTTTCTTTTCAAGAACTTCATACAGTACAATTTTTTCTGTTTCCCATATATATAATATATCATATATATGTTTATATGCATATATATGATATATTATATGTGTGTGTATATATGGGATGCCTTTCCTAACACTTCTCACAACTTTTAATTAATGAATAACAACTATTGATAGTCATTCCTATATTTTTCAACATATGTGAACCAATTAATGACACTTTTGGTTAATTTTTATATTATTAAGTGTTGTAGCTCATGGAGACAAAATGATGGGGCATGTAAAATTTTCTATTTAAATTTTCAACTGTTATCATAACAATCATCACACAGTTAATTGCATTGGTGCTTATATATTTTGATGTACAAAGTGACTGTATTTTCACCACCATCAAAATGCCTAAGACCCTCAACAATACTCCTAAGTAAGCACGAAGGTTGTAAGTTGATCATTTTTGTTAGCTACTTGGTAAATTGTCAGGTTACACAGATGCTTTACAAATTAATTTGTTGGTATTATAAAAATGGAAAGGGTGTTTGTCCTGCATGTAGGCTCTATTCTGGTCCCCTAGATGTTCACCAAAGATCGCCAAAATGAACTATGAACTCAGAGCCAGAGATAAATCTTTAGCACCTTGTGTTATGACTGAAAACTCTCCTAAAAATGAAAATATTCAGAAATGAATAAGTTTCTGGGATGCATCCCAGAATTTCAAAAACTCTTCCATAGAGATTGTGACAGATTGCCACAGTATCTTCAACAGAACTGATTCCATTCATCGAATTACTTCCAGTCCAACTTGTTCATAAAGTTGCACATGGGACAGACATAACTACTTGTTTAGGTAACAAATTAGCCTCAAGAGGCCTAAATAAAGAGCTCCTCAGCCATTTTCTTAGGTAAAGCTCTATTTCCCTCATCTCTCCTGTCTTGGTCACCATTTAGTTACCACACAAAACCACGGATAAAGTATTAGTGCAGATGTGGGCATGGGGGACATATGTTAAATAGGCAATATCCTTGAATCTATGAGAATACTCTTCTCTTCCTTGCAAGATTTCCCGTGGGAATCAATTTTGGAAGCCCTGAATTCTCCTTAGCATAATGCTTCCCCACTTAGGCTAATGTTTTATCTGATAGGATAGGACACGTCCTTCTTAAACCTGTGCTTTCACTTACAGGACACTTCCGACTTAGGCCCATACTTCCCCCAGCAGATGTTTTCTGCTTAGGCCAAAGCTTTTACTTATTCCTAAGGATACTGCCTGTGTTTATGAGATAATTTCCCACAAGCAATAGATCTTAGCATCCCTAGACTTAGGAAGCAGATCACAGCTAGTAGAGTCTCTAAGTATTTACATTCGTGAAACATATAGGATAGAACAATGCTTTTCATTTGCACAGTACACTACAGAGAAAAACATAGTTAATTGTGGCCTAAAGAAAGCATCCCAGGAGAACTCAAGTCACTCCAGAATCAATATGGTGCATAGATTGCTGAGAGAATTCCTGGTATATCTAAATTTATGTACTACTGCACATGCCCAGTAGAAAAATTTTGATTTAGTGCATAGTAAACAGAACATAGATTAGTTTTCAGCACAATCTATCCCTCACCTTGCAGCCTCTTTACCACTATTTGTGAATGAAAACAAATTAGCTCATCGTTTTTTTGATTTTCTGAACAATATTTGCTTAGACAAGATACAAAACATTTTTAAAAATGTGGAGTAAAGTGAGTGAGTCCCCAAAAATGTTCTCCATAGATAAATCAACAAAATCATATAATCTTCATGTTGATAAGAATACGTGGAACTTTTGTGGTAATAGATTTTCATTTGGTTCCTAAGCCTTCATATTTAAATGACTGAACTTTATATAAAAATTTTGTCAGATCTTATATTTCTGAACACATCTAATTTTTTCTTTTCAAATACTGTAACTTCTAGTAAAAAGACGTTCATATGTTCACTGATGAAATTTGATTTTTCCACTGTTTCTTGTACTGAAACATGTTTCTCTTCAGAGATCACTAATCTTTCATAAACCAGCTGAAATTTCTCTATTATTTTTGAGAATTTTTTTGTTCAAGTTAGAAGTTCTCTTTTGTTTGTTTGTTTTTGGGTCACATCGAGCAGCATTCAGGGGTTACTCCTGGCCTTCTGCTCAGAAGTTGCTCCTGGCAGGCTCTGGGGACCATGTGGGATGCCGGGAATTGAAACTGGGTCCATTCAGAGTTGGTCGCGTGCAAGGCAAACACCTTACCACTGTACTATTGCTTTGGCTCCTCTCTTTTCTTTTTAACTTAGATAAATTCTTATCTAGGTATTTAGTATTTTATGTTTATAAGTTATCCAATGTTTTAACTATTTATATATGATACGTTTCATATGAATCAAATAGATATGTTTAAATTTAACATCACCACTTACAATATTGATGCTATAAAATGCATATGCTTTTCTGAAATTAATCTAATAAATGAGTATAGCAGTAAGAATATCATATTGTAGACTGCTGACAATCAATATTCCCAATTCTCAATCATATAGCCTTTTCTTTGTAATATGAATTTGTAGTTAGATAGTAGGTGGAGACTATTTCTTCAATCCTGGACTTGAAATGGACTTAATACTTTCCATATAAATGGAATATGTGCTTGTTCTATACTCAGGTCTCAAAAGACCTGGTATGCTTCCACTTGTTCTCCAAGAACACCCACCCCCAAAGCATCACTTGAATAAGACATGGGCCCGGAGAGAGCACAGCGGCGTTTGCCTTGCAAGTGGCCGATCCAGGATCAAAGGTGGTTGGTTCGAATCCCGGTGTCCCATATGGTCCCAACTGCCTGCCAGGAGCTATTTCTAAGCAGACAGCCAGGAGTGACCCCTGAGCACTGCCAGGTGTGGCCCAAAAACCAAAAACCAAAAAAAAAAAAAAAAAAGACAATGAAAAATCCTGAGCATATTAGACTACTCCTTAGAGCAAAGATTTGTTGTCCAATCTGGGGGCATTTTAGATTACTCAAAAATCAGTTAACTCTTGAGAACATGTGTAAATAAATGAATGATTGAAAAGAAAATGAGTTGCCCACTGAACCCAATTGAAATAACTAACACATAAAATTTAATTATGAGTTATAAAAAAAGTGCATGGCTGCTGTAAGTTCCTGGTTTCCAAACCTTTCCTTGTACTCAGAATTACTTTGAGGACTTGTTAAAATATGGGTTACTAGGCCACCTCCGTGAGTAATTTGCAGGTCTGAGAAAGCGTCCATAATTGCATTTCTAACAAGTTCCTATATGATGTTTATGCAGGTGGCACTTTCAAGGATGACTGAAGATGCTAATTTTTGAAGTAGTTTAACATAGCAAAAGCTATTCAAGATACAGAAACATTAAAACACTTCATAATTATATTTTATAGTACCGACAAATATTAGACATTTAATTATAGATATCAATTAATATATATATCAATATATTTTATGTTTTGGTCTAATATCCCATAATTTTCTTGAAAACAAAGATTATATTATAGTCTTACTTCTATTTGCAGTATCTTTGGGTATAATACACATATAGTTAAGTTCAATAGCTTTCATAATTACCAAGCAGATATCATGTGCAATTTCTTTGCTCTTTCTCAATGCTACATTCTCTGTCATCATTTGGAAAGAGCTTTTAAAAGGATTCTTTAATATTTCTAATCAGTTCTAAAATTCTTATATGCATGTGCCTATGAAATTCTCTTAAAAAATAAATCACAGAAGGTTCAAGTTGTACCCTGGGACTTAGATATATATTACAACGGCATTTTTAAGGATTGAGAATTCTGGGAAAAAATATAGCTTAAGTAATCACCCAGGAAAAGAAAGAGCCAGAAAGAGAATGAGCAGATTGGGAGAACATAAAATGATTAATGGACTGGCGATCTCAATAATAAGGTCTACAGCAGCTGTGTGGGAATACAAGTGTAAGAGATCAGGAAAGACAAGAGCTGTGGTCAGAATTTAAGATATTTAAATTTAAGAATGAGAGGATGAACTTATTAAATAATATTCAGAGATATGCATTCTAAAACATATCCAAAAATGATGTATAGGAAACAACTTTGACAGTTGTCTGCATAATATTCTCTTTACTTTCTTCAAAACTATAAAATACACATGAAGTCTTCTTATAGGTCCTAAAAAGTTGTACTGAGAATATTATCCATGACATCATTCAGTGTTTAGTGAAAAATTCCACATAAATAACTTCTTTGCAATTTGGGTGCCAGAAAAAAAGGACAAATTTATCATTCATAAATAATGGATATAGTTCTTTCCTTATGATACTGAATGTCATAAAATTCACCATGGATACTTCTTTGTGGTATTAAAAGCAATGAGCTAAAAATATAATCTGGAAATTTCGTTTTTCAGATTAATGTAAGTAGCCCCTTCCTT
Source organism: Crocidura indochinensis (assembly GCA_004027635.1). Lineage (NCBI taxonomy): Eukaryota > Metazoa > Chordata > Mammalia > Eulipotyphla > Soricidae > Crocidura > Crocidura indochinensis. The sequence goes on along the minus strand of PVKC010017345.1, from coordinate 3,903 downwards.
TTGATTCTCAAAGCCCTGATTATTAAATTAGTGAAATTCATTCAAGTGTGATTTCATAAAGGAGATTTTTTAAAGAAGTTAATATGCAGTGACTATAATAATGCCTACTATGTAATAATTGTTTATAAAATATGGGCTAATTGTCAGAAACTATTTACATGAATCATATTGCAACGAAATAATATTGTATATTTATTCATCTTCTTAATGAAAATATTTCACTGCTACATGTTAGGAAGAAATTGTTCCATCACCTCTTTCTTGTATTTTCTTTCATTTGGATAAGACCCAGATAGTATTACCTCTGGCCTCTCTTTACCCCTTCATCGATCCCAAGGGAAGTTGATTTCTGAACAACAAATATAAAATTAAAAAAAACCAGATATACTCAGTCTGATTTATTTTTTCAGTTTTATCATTATTTTTCTGTTACATACGTGTTTATTTCATAGTTTAACTTTTATTTCTCCATTTATACAATCTAATTTGGCAATTGAAAACTCAATTCCCTTTGATGTAGCATTTCTTACTTTTTTCATGTCCAGTGTTACTTTCATTAATTTATCCAATGTCACTTTCAGAATTTAAAACTTAATATGGACCCCCTCACTCTCTTTACTTAGAAGCCATACTTCGATTATCTCAGCTTAGATTTCAGCTCAGACACATTCATGAATCTGCATAGTTCTCAAGCTAAGATTTTTATCTTCCTTAAGGAGTATTTGGTTTAGTCTTAATTTTTTTTCTGCTCTGGACAAGTAGAATTGATATTTATATGATTTGATAGTGATTCTTACTTCATTGTTTTAACCATTAATAAACTCCATTATATGTAGCATATTAAATTGATATCTGTCTCTTCTTTTTTGGGGAGAGGAGCCACACTGGACTTTACTCTCTGCACTCAGGAATCATTCTGAGGCCATATGGAATGCAAGAGATCAAACCCAAGTTAGCTGTGTGGTTCAGTACAGGGCTAAAATTTCCATAAATTCTCTTATAAACCTAGTTGAGAACATTTTAGATGATGCCAAAATTTTTCATTTCCTTAATATCTAAACATACAAGAACTATTTAACAAAGAGCTATTTGTATAAGACAAGTCTGAATCAAGAATTTCATCACGTGGCTCAAGATCTTAAACATGAATTAACAGGAGGGTGTCAGGATTTATTGTTTTCTGTTTATGCTTTGATAAAGTTAAGTTGTAGCATGTAGTTACTTGTGGGGCAGTAGACTAATGTGGATCTGAATGGACAGTCATCTTTAAGATCTACAAATGGAATAGTTGACTTCAATTATGTCACATGTAGAGTCAAGGAGAGATGTACACTTCATATAAATTGTATGTTCTGGGAAGAAAAAATAGGGATTTTCACTGAGCATGCAGGCTTACTCTTCCCAAGTACTCCATCACATATACAGTTTATTACCTTACTTTTCCCAGACTGAAATATATAAACAGAGAGATAAAGTTCAGAATTATTAAAGACATTGAGGCAAAATAGGTCAACTTTAATATCTTTATAAATAAATTAAAATGTATGATAAGATATAGAAAAATTCCACTAGAAGTGCATATTCAGTTAGGAAAGGTTCTTTATGAATCACTATGTACCAACAAATGAAAACTTTCTTAAACAAAATGGAAAAATTATTGGACATGTTATAGATAAATTTACTTTGTTAACACCTGTATTGAGATTCATATTAGTGAGTGGGAGTAAATAAATAATACATGATCATCCAAAGAAGCAATATATCACAATAAAGTTTTTAATTTCCCAATAAATCATCATGGTATTACAATAGAAATGGCACCAGAGAGGTGAACAATTATGCACTCTTCCTTATCACAAGCATTTATAATACATAATGTATATCATATCATTTGGTTCACAAAATAATCCTATAAGATTTCACTCAGATATGCAATATAAAAAATCATTACAAATAAAATAAAGGAGAAGGAGCTCTTTCCACTGTCACAACAGTGGTAAAGTCAGTTACCAGAGGACAAGAATTTAATAATGAACAGACTAGGTTGGCGGTTACAAGTCTCTGTTGGATGGTAGCATATGGTTACTAGGCCTTTGGTGGTCGGTATGAAGTGAAGTTGTACTACTGAAAATTATATGCTGTTGTAAATCAATGCTACTGCAATAAAAAAGAATCTTATGAGCTGAATATCAGTATACTCATTGTATAAATATGGCAAACAAGCAACGCAATATACTAAAATGATACTCATAAATCTGAAAGAAGCAAAGTCAGGATTTGACCTCAAATTGGCTTATTATAAACTCTGGGTTTTTTTGCATATGCCAAAGTAAATACATCTGTAAATAATATGGGACTCGATTATGAGAACTCTAGGACTCTTGACTTTCTATGTTTCTATGACCCAAGAGTGTGAACAGTTTCTGCTAGTTAAATGCTACCCCAGATAATCATTTTTCTTCTTTCTTTTTTTTTTCATTTCTTTCTGTTTCTTACCTATTTAAAAGTTCCAGTGGGCTAATTGGTAAGGTCCTGCATAAACACAGTAAAAGTCATTATGAGGTTATCCAAAGGACAAAATGGGCGGGAGGGTATGCTGTAAGTGGAAAATTGTTGTAAATCTGAATTACAGTCTGCTTGGACCTGCTCAGGTCTTAGTAGAGGAAAACTTCATATACTAGAACATTGTCAAATAGACTTTAAGTTCAAAATAAAGTAGATGGTTTAATAGTGGATGATAATTGCTTAACAAATAGATTCTTACATTTTATCATTTGAAATATTTTTGCAAATATCTACAATCATTATAATTTAAAAGTATGCTGTGAGGTTTGTAAAATATGATTTAAAATATGCTAGCTAGTAAAATATGTATGTCTTTTCCCTGAATTAACTTGTATAGTTCTAAAAAGAACTTTGATGTTAAAGTGATAAATGTAAATAATTCTATATGATAAAATATACTAGTTGATTTTACTGAGAATTAATTTCTTCATCAGACAACAAAATTGATAATATGCATTAAAAAGACATATTGTAATTGGTAAAGAGAAAAACTTTTAAAGTACCTGGTTAAGTTTAGGACCCATAGAAAATGTTTATAAATGATGAATTATACTTCATTCACTGGAATGGCATCATTACATTACATTACATTTCTTGAGAATCCCAGATAATTTTTTGGTAAATGTTATAATCTTATAAAAAATCTAAGGAAAATTTATACCATATAATTATTGAATTATCAATCATTTTTGCTAAGTATTATAAAGTTTTAGGGATACAGAGATGATGAAGGGATCATTGTGACACTTTTTAATCAAGAAACGAAGGAATAAGAATACATTTTTTGAATTATACAAGCCATAAAGTTTATCTCCTATAATGGATCCCTACCCAGAAAGGAGGGTATTTCTGAATTTGATCATTGGTAAATGAAGATTCTCTTTGGAAAACTCACTAGCTTTCTATTTTTTCACAAATCATATTTTCTTTAGTGATTCCATTTCTTAAAATTTGGAGATACATGATTATGGAATTGGGTAAAAACAATAAAGTCTGGATTTTACATCTGTAACTTTATCAGTTTCTTCAATGGGAAAGTCACGTCTGTGAAGTTCACTTACCTTGTTTGTGGAATTGTATCCTTACACTGTGTGAAGAAAGCAACAGAATTGACAACCAATTAATATTAATAATAGGGGGGCCGGGCGGTGGAGGTAAGGTGCCTGCCTTGCCTGCGCTAACCTAGGACAGACCGCGGTTCGATCCTCCGGTTCCCCATATGGTCCCCCGTGCCTGCCAGGAGCGACTTCTGAGTGAATAACCAGGAGTAACCCCTGAGCGTCACCGGGTGTGGCCCGAAAACCAAAAAAATAATAATAATAATAATAATAATAATAG
>PVKC010017344.1:0-20273 GCA_004027635.1 Crocidura indochinensis | reverse complement strand
TAGAACATCTTGCACCTCTCCCAGGTGTAGACTCACCTCCTGGAGACAGAATCTTTCAAGTAAACACAACCAAACTCCTGGGGGCAAGGCTTAGGACACTTGCATGGCCAGGACACCAATTCCATTCTAAATGAGAAGGCCAATGCCTAAGAAACCTTCAGTATTAGTGATAAGCTACCAGGGAAAATATGGGGATTATACAGTTGAATACTCCCTTTCATGGGGACATATATATTAACTACAAATTACATAGTGCATTACAGTTGAATTGATGAAAGCACATTCTAACAGTACAGTAGTCGCTGCTAGCTTGCCACAAACTGGGAATTATATTCAACCCTCAGTAGGTATAGTGCTATATAATTCTCACAATAATATACTTATGAGGTCGGTGACATGACTTCCACTTTACAACTCAGCATTCTTATGGTCAGTTTACCAATGGTGAACCAAGAATTGGAACCAGAGTTGCCACCATTTAGGATCACTGGCCCAGCTCCACAGATCCCGGCGTTCCTGTAGCACTGTTGTGTATTTGAGCACCTCCAAATTCCTCAATACTGACACCCCAGTAGGAATACATCAAATTAGATGGGAAAATAGCATAGAAACCAACTATTCTCAAATAAACAAAACAATATGGAATGCTTGGCTAGCTACAAATTGCTTAGTAAATCCTTAAACAATGACTTAATGACCACTTTGTGTAACCATTTTTACAAGTTTTCTTTTACTGAAGTATTTTTTGACAGTTCCATTAGCCATTTAGTTGTAACAAGCAATATAAAATAAATTATTTTATGCCGGCCCCCTAAGGGGTGGGGAGGGGGACTGGGTCAATGGAATGTAATACTGCTAGAGGGATTGGTATTGGGACATTGAATGCCAGAAACAACTGTATTATGAATTTTGTAAATCACAGTGTTTAACTAAAGGAAAAAAATGTTTTAAAAGTAATTGGATCCATGTGATCTGAAGAAATGTATAGTGGGAAGGCAGTTGTCTTGCACATAGCAGACCTAGGTTCAACCCTTGGCACCCTGTATGGATCCCCAAATACTACCAGGTGTGACTCCTAAGTTCAGAACCAGGCGTAAGCTATGAGAACAACCCAAATGTGTCAAAAAATAATTGGAATCATGTCTACCCCACTTCACGGCCTCTACACTAAGCAATATGTTATCATGTCCAGGCCAAAAGTAGCTCACATGAAGAAGTTTTATCTATGTTCACTGCTTTATCTAAGTTCAAAAGGTAAGAAATTGATTTGTAGATTCATAAGAATAAAGAAAAATTGAAAAAGAAAATAAGACTCTAGAAGCTGGGATTAGGGAAACTGGCATAGGTAACCCCTAAGTTTAATTCTCAGCAACAAAGTCATCACCAAGGTGATCCTCGTGACCACCAGAACTCTGGCCTTAAGTAATACTGAGATGAGTAATAGTGAGAGTGAATTTTAACCCTCCTATGCACTGCTCAGGAGACACCCAACCCTTTCAAACCAGAAAAATCTAGCAATAAGCAGAAATACAAAAGAAATCATAGAGTTATGAAAAATATAAAATTTCTGAGTTTACTGGAAACACAGATAAACTATACTGAGGGTTGAAAATAAACTTAGAAAAGTCAACAGAGACTCAATTTTAAAAGACCTATTTATCAAACTAAGGAGCTATGCATTATATTATCAAGCATTAATAGGTATTATTACTAAGTATATTTTAAATATTTTACAGTTAATCTGATAACATCAAAAATGGGTATTATTGTCATCCATTTGTAGGTGATAAAAATGGTTACTCTACCCAGATAACCAGTCTCACTCTGTGGTCCAAGCTTTTAGCTACAATCTAGAGTATTCTAACAATATTTTACATGGAGGCAACATTTCATAAAAGCAAGGTGTAAGTTTTTTGCTATTTCCTTAAGACCCCTCCTATTGTATATGAGAAAAGAAAAGAAGATGCAAGGAGTATGGATAGTAGGAAGACCAACTGAGAAGCTACCAAAGTGCTCTAATTGAACGCTGCGATTATCTCTCGGCAACAAAAACAGAGAAGCAAAGGGGGCCACAGCTATTTAGACAGTATAATTAAAAGGTAGTGGTCACTAAAGGCGTAAGGGAGAGAGATGATGAAGCTGGCTCCAACCATTCCTGTTAAATTTCCTGGATAAACATGCATGCCACCTACTCAGACATGCAGTAAGTGATAAAAAGTAGACTTGTTCTTAATTTACTATTAATTCTCATTAAGAGAAGAGTAGAGAATTTTGGAAGTGGGTCTGAAGACTTGGTTTTATAGCCATCTATTTTGCCGTGCTCATTAGAGGAAAGGACCAATTGTGTGAAGGATCTAAGATCCAGATAGTTAAGACTCAGTAAGCATTGGGAAGTCATTCACAGCAGAAATCATAGGATTAACATAATAGAGAAGAAAACATGGTAGAAGGGAAGATGATAAATAGCAGTACTCTAGAGAATGTAAACATTTAGGGCTCACAAATAACTGAATAAAAAAAGGACAGAAACTAAACATCTCTTTGTAAGTCTATGACTGTTGATGTATGACAGTTGGACTTGGATATGCCCCTTGAAATAATCCAACATAATGACAGTCAAACCTGGCCATGCCCCTTGGACATGCCCCCTGTCAGGCTAGGTATAAAAGGAAACATGTGGACCTTTTCAAGGGGGCCCAGGATAGTGACCAGAGCAGTACCTCCCTGTTCTCAAGGAGGAAGGGCAGAGATAAAGCATCAATAAAATACTACCTAATTTATATCTATCCCCTTTTCTTTCTTATATCAGGGCCTCCCCCTGCCACCATCTTTCTCTCCCTCTTTCTCAGAAACCCTTGGGTAGCAGAGGTAGGCCTCAGTCTCCAGGAGTAATAAAATTATACTTCGTTTCTCTTCTCTCTTCTCTCAGAGCCAGGTAGGTGTTGGTTACATGTTGAAATCCTTGGGTAGGCATGAGACCCCTCCTAGTAGCAAGCCCCATGGCACCTGCAAGCCTTATAGCACCAGGTCTTGGCAAGCATCAGACCTTTGCATATGACCATGTCATGTTTCTGTGTGTATCTGCAGGGCCTTTTAGTTGTTGATTTTTGTTTGCATCTTTATTTGGAGGATCACACCCAACTGTGTTCAAGGCTTATTTCTCTCTCTGTGCTCTGCATTCACAGCAGGTGGCATTAAGAGCACCATATGAAGTACTAGGGATCCAACCAGGGCCAGATACATGTATTATAACTTCTTTAAACCCTGTACTTGGCTTATAAATAAGTTTTTATTTTAAGTGGTGAACTGGAAAAAATAATTCAAACCAAATCATTTATGACCTTGGATAACTTATGATAAGTCCCTTTGAGCTACAATTTTGATTCCATGATCTTCAAGATTCCTGTAGTTATTAGCAAGTCAGCAGTAACTGATTATAAGGTGACTCCCAAGTGGGATGTATTGAACAAATATGGGCACTTCAATAAAAGAAACCTAAAAGAAGTTGTGCCCAGTCAATAAAAGTGACCAGTGGGAGAAGCAAACAGTCCACCATGGCCTTTCACCCATGCTCTGCTTGCTATTTTAGTTAGTCTCCCTGAGTCCAACTTCCCCTGTACTTACAAAGAAGAATCATTATTCACAAGACAGAACCTGTAATTTCTCCTTCATCCTAGTCATTCTTCAGTCAGATCAAGAAGGAAAGTCATGGCGTTCCCTGGATTACTAGTGACCTGCCCAAAGAGATTGAAACCACAGAAGCTCCGTACTCTAAGAATACACAAATGCAATTTCATGCATATTGAGTCTAAATTCTGTGCTTTAAGAGAAATCCCCCAATTCTACTTCACAGGATTGGTGTGAAAAATCTGTGAGAAGCAGACATGAAAGTGTTTTAGAAGAAAAGTACCACTGTATACAGAGGAACTCCACAGAATCAGGAAACAGAAATGAATCGCCCTCAGATGGTATATAAAATAGAAATCACTGAGATAGTAAGATGCTATAAGTGTATAGTGGCATGTCTTGCATGCAGCTGACTCTGGTTCTATCCCCAGAACCCCATATAGTTCCCTGAGTACTGTGAAAAGTGGTTCCAGTTCAAAGATTAATACATAAACCCTGATCACCATCAAGTGTGAACAATCACAAAAAGAAATAAAAGGCATCTCCACTTTTACAATCCAGAAAGCTCAACACAACATGAACCAAACTGGACCCACCAGCATCACACCTGCCCCCCAAATCTGCCATAGGGCCAAATAACTCCGCCTTAGGCTTCACCTCCACCCTCCCAATTGCTTGATGTAGACTCCTTCCTCCTACCTGCCCATTTGTCTCTCATCTCACTGCCACTACATTTTTCACTCTACCATTATTATCTCTTGTGAATTCTTGAAATGGACACTAATTTCTTTAAAGTTAATTATGGTCCATTTAGTCCAAAAGTTTAGGTACATCACATGACTCCTTTCCCTAAAATCCTTCAAAGAATCCTCAAAATGAAGAAATAACAGACCTTTCAAAATATAGCTTTTCATTATCTTCCTTCCTCCTTCATCCTTTTCCTTCTTATCAGTTATCATTCCCTAAGCAGTTGGTGTCTGTAATGCACTCTGTATGTCTCTTAAGATGCTATAGGCTATTTTATATACCTGAAATATTTTTTACCCCCTTACTCTCTTTACTTAGCCTAGTCATGTTGTGATCATGTTTGAGGTCTCTCACTTCACTTTTTTCATTTTTTCTTCAATTTTTTTCCAGAAAGACTCTATGATTCAAATTAAGATCTGTTTGATGCCCTTACTATGGTAATACACAGTGTCATAAATAATACTAACATAACCATCTATTTTGTAATCCTTTACCTACCATGTAAAATAAATATATTGTGTCTTTCAATTGATTTTAAGTACAAAGAATTTGCTTTTGGTCACTATTACATCTTTGCCATCTAGTATAATATATGTCAAGCACAATAAATGCCTAATAAATAATGGATGAGTAGTATGAAATCACAAAAACTCAGATATTTAAAAGCTCATATCTGAATTGGTTCTCTGTAGTCACCTAGAAAAATCTCTTACCCAGAGGAAAAAGTATTCTGACAAACAAGTGGAGACACTGAAAACATTTTTATTAGTTTATTTACCACCTTTAGGAGGCTCTATTTCTAGGAAGTTCCTTCCTACATTAAGCTGAGTTGAGTTCCCCCCTAAAACTCCCTTCATCGATCATAACTATGCTCTCAGAAGACACACAAAACAAGCTTATTCATTTTTTCTTGTGACAGTCCCTCAGAAATTTTAAGGCAGCTGTCATACTCTGATCATTTCCTCAGTTACCTTTCCTTCTATAATATTCATTTTTTGTAAGAGATCCTCTAACCATGAATTTCAGCTCTCTCCCACTTTCACCAATGTCCATTCTTTGACAGAATCTCAAACTTTATAGAGTTATACCCAAGTGAACTCAATATCTAAGTCTTCAGGGCAACAATACCAAAGTCAAATAAGGTGGCACAGTCAAGAGATTTGAATTGTAAATAAAAATAATAATTAAATAAAACTTAAAATTTTTATTCTCAAAGATCTCTTAACTTTATCCAAGACCAAAGACATTCAGGAAAACAATGCAAGACACTGAACACCAAAAACTCAGAAAATAAAATTTCTTCAAATGAAAATCTATCTTTGAGTAGAATAAGTCCATTCTAAACTGATCAGTTTTCTATCAGTCATGCTAATTCACTTCTCCTTATTAAAATGTTTCATATTTTGCATTCTTAGTATCATCTGCAAATTATCAAAATCTATTAATAAAAGGGTACCAATGATTACCACTCCCTATTTGAGTACTCCGAGTACTCAAATATGATATATTGCGCCAATTCAGTGTTCACACTAAAAAATCCATTTCCTCATTAGTAAGTAAAATGGGTGGCATAGAATTCTGCCCCAAGCATACTTGATATTCACAGAAATATGCAAATATAATGGTAAGTCAGTACTCAATAACATGTAACATTCATGACTTTTGCATTCCTGCCTTTCAGTTTCCAAACAATACCCCAGTGGCCTTAAGGATCAATTAGTGCCTTGGATAACTTGTATACAGGGAAGATTTCCTGCACTACTGCCTATACTCCAAGTCTACATAAAGAGTGGAAGATTCCGGGGCCCGGGAGATAGCATGGAGGTAAGGCGCTTGCCTTTCATGCAAAAGGTCATCGGTTCGAATCCCGGTGCCCCATATGGTCCCCCGTGCCTGCCAGGAGCAATTTCTGAGCATGGAGCCAGGAGTAACCCCTGAGCACTGCCGGGCGTGACCCAAAAACCAAAAAAAAAAAAAAAAAAAAGAGTGGAAGATTCCATAAAAGCATTCTTGATCTTACATTGTCTCTACCTTTATTGGAAATCCCTACCATAAAATGATCCTGTAAACTTTGCAAGAGCCCTAGTAAACTTAAATAATGTTTAAAAACCTCAATAATCCAGACTTCTTGGAATAGTCTCCCTTACCCAAAACTGAGTTACTCAAAGTCTTTTGGAAATAAGGTTCAATGAAACAGCAATTTGTGTAAAATCACAACAAAAAATGAAAGCACAAATTAGTGACTTTTTAAAAGAAGGGAGAGTATAATTATACCATTTGGATATGATTAACAATAAAATTTATATCTTTTTAATTAACATATTATTTGAGATCATAATGTACACATTATTTTAGTACTTAATCTTTTTCTCTGCTATTCAATTACATTAATTATTGCATATTTTATTATTATTAAATAATTTCTCATTATAAGAACTTAGTTTATATCAATATTTTTTATTTTATAATAGTGACAAATCTACTTTAAAATGTATTTACACATACCTCTTTCTTTAGGGTACATATCTGTTGTTTTGTGTTATGTTAACAAAGGAAAAAATCAAAGGAGGAAATAATAGTTTTAAATAAAAGTAACCAACTAAAGCTCTGAAAAGAGAAATGGAAGAAAGTGGACTAATAGATATATATAGGACACTCCATCCCACAAAACCTGAATATACATTCTTCTCCAGTGCATTTCAATCTTCTCCAGGAAAGACCTCATGCTGGCCCATAAAAGATATGTACACAAAGTTAAAAATCTAGAAGTTGTACAGACTACATTCTGAGATCACAAGGCACTAAAATTAGAAGGGAAGTAAAAAGGGACACAGAAGAAAAACTTTAACACCTAAAAATTAAACAGCACAGTGGTTCAGAGATAAAAGACAAAATCAAAACATTCCTGAAACAAATGACAATAAAGTTACAAATTATCAGATTTTAGGTAATAGCAAAAGTGGTACTACGAGGAAAATTTATAGCTTTGCAAACACTCATCAGAAAAAAAAAAAAGAAGGGGTGCTCACTTCAGCAGCACCTATACTAAAATTGGAATGATAGAGAAAAGATTTGTGTGGCCCCTGTGCAAGGATGACATGCAAATTCGTGAAGCATTCCATATTTTTAAAAAAAAACTATAAATAAATAAATAAATAAATAAATAAATAAGGAGCCTAAATAAAAAGCTTAATGACATAGCTTTCAAAATTAGAAAATGATCAACAAAAGAAACCAAAAATAGGTAGCAAAAGGAAATAATACAGCTTAGAGCAGAAATCAATGAAGCAGAAATTAAAAATAAATTTGAAAGATTAACTAAAGCAAAAGTTGGTTCTTCGAAAAAATAAACAAGATTGATAAGCCACTAGCAAAACTCACAAGAAAATGGAGAGAAACCTAATAAACTGGATTAAAAATGAAAAGAGAAATCACTACAGATAAAGCAGAGACTCAATGGGTAATCAGAGACTACTTTGAGCAACTCTATGCCACAAAACTTGAGAACTTGGAAGAAATGGATAATTCTTAAACTCTATAAACTTCCAAGGTTAAACCAGGATGATCTATCATATCTAAGCAGACCCATCACTACTGACTAAATTAAAAAAGTAATCCAAAGTTTTCCCCAAAACAAAAGCCCAGGCCCAAATGGATACACTCATGAATTCTTTCCAACTTCACATTTTTTTTAATATTTTACTTAAGCACCTTAATTAAAAACATGATTGTGGTTGGGATTCAGTCAAGTAGAGAACACCCCCATCACCAGTGCAACATTCCCATCAACAATGCCCCTAATCTCCCTCTTCCCAATCCCACCGCTGCTGTCAAATTGTCTGTCCATTTGTTCTCCCCATTTTTTGATGGGATTAGATCATTTTTCTTGTCAAGTTCTGTCAATGCCTTGTATATTTTGGATATTAGCCCCTTATCTGATAGGTATTGGGTGAATAGTTTCTCCCAATCAGTGGGTGGCTCTTGTATCCTGGGCACTATTTCCTTCAAGGTGCAGAATCTTTTCAGTTTAATATATTCCCATCTGTTAATTTCTGCTTTCCTTTGTTTGGAGAGTGCAGTTTCCTCCTTGAAGATGCCTTTAGTCTCAATATCATGAAGTGTTTTACCTACATATTGTTCCATATACCTTATAGTATCAGGTCTGATATTGAGGTCTTTAATCCATTTGGATTTTACATGAGGTTAGCTGTACATGGGTCATTCTCCAGGATACACTACATGCTGGCACATAAAATATATCTCCATAATATCAGAGGATAGAAATTTTGCAGGCTACCTTTGCTAACCATAAGACTCTGAAATTATATGTGAACAACAAAGGGACACTAAAGGAAAACTTTAACACCTGGAAATTAAACTGCCTAATACTGAACAACCAGTGGGTCCGAGATGAAATCATAGGAAATAAAAACTTTCTTGGAAACAAATGACAATAAAGACACAAACTATCAGAACCTATGGGACACAGCAAATCAGTACTGAGAGGAAAAATTACAGATTTGCAAGCACACATCAGGAAGGAAGAAGGGGCATACCTAAATAGCTTAATGACGCAGCTCATAGAATTAGAAAGTGCTCAACAAAAGGAACCAAAAATAGGGAGACAGAAGGAAATAACAAAGCTAAGAGCAGAAATCAATGAAATGGAACCCAAAAAACAATCGGAAAGATCAATTAAAATAGAAGTTGATTCTTAAAAAAAATAAATGAGATTGACAGACCATTAGCAAAACTAACAAAGAGAGAAACTTGATAAAATGAAAAGGGGGAGATCACTACCGATATTACAGAGATTCAAAGGGTAATCAGAGACTACTTTGAGAAACTCTATGCCACTAAAAATGAGAACCTGGAAGAAATGTATTAATTCTTGGACTCATAACCTTCCATGGTTGAATTAAGGGGATGTGGCATATCTAAACACGCCCATCACTATTGAGGAAATTAAAATGGTAATAAAATGTCTGCCCAAAAACAAAAGCCCAGGCCCACATGGATTCACTAATGAACACTTTCAAACCTTTCAAGAGGAACTACCACCAATCCTGGCAAGACTCTTTCATGAAATCGAAAAAACGACAACACTTCCAAATAGCTTTTATGAAGCCAAAATCACCTTGATACCCAAGACAGACAGAGATGCTATGAAAAAAGAAAAATACAGACAAATATTCCTGATGAACACAGATGCAAAGATCCTCAACAAAATCCTGGCAAATAGGATTCAATTCCTCATTAAGAAGATCATCCACTACGATCAAGTAGCTTTTATTCCAGGAATGTAAGGATGATTTAACATCCGTAAATCTATCAACATAATATATAACGTCAACAACAAGAAAAATAAAAACCAGGTGATCATATCAATAGACAAAGATAAAGTATTTGATAAGGTTCAACACCCATTCTTGATAAAAACTCTCAGCAAGATGGGAATGAAAGGAACCTTTCTCAGTATAGTTAAGGCCATCTACCACAAGCCAATGGCAAATATTATACTCAATGGAGAAAAACTAAAAGCCTTCCCTCTAAATTCTGGCACAAGACAAGGATGCCCTCTCTCACCACTCCTATTCTAAATAGCACTGGAAGTACTCGCTATAGCAATTAGGCAAGAAAAAGATATCAAGGTCTTCCAGATAGGAAAGGAAGAAGTTAAGCTCTCACTGTTTGCAGATGACATGATACTCTACTTAGAAAGCCCCAAAGACTACCAGAAATCTTCTAGAAACAATAGATTCATATAGCAGGGTGGCAGGCTACAAAATTAACACACAGAAGTCAAAGGCCTTTTTATACACCAATAATGATAGGGAAGAGATGGATGTTAAGAAGGCAATCCCATTCACATTAGTGCCACACAAACACAAATATATTAGTCAACTCAACTTGACTAAAGATGTGAAGGACCTATACAAACTAAAACCCTGCTCCAATAAATAAGGTAGGACACAAGGAAATGGAAACACATACCCTGCTCATGGATAGGCAGGATTAACATCATTAAAATGGCAATACTCCCCCAAAGCATTGTACAGATTTAATGTGATCCCTCTAAAAATACCCATGATATTCTTCAAAGAAGTGGATCAAACACTGTTGAAATTCATTTGGAACAATAAACACCTTCGAATAGCTAAAGCAATTCTTGGGGAAAAAAGAATATGGGAGGCATTACTATCCCAACTTTAAACTGTATTACAAAGCAATAGTTATCAAAACAGCATGGTATTGGAATAAAGGCAGACCCTCAGATCAGTGGACTAGGCTGGATTACTCAGAGAATGTTCCCCCAACATACAATAACCTAATTTTTATAAAGGAGCGAGAAAGCTTAAATGGAGCAAAGAAAGCCTCTTCAACAACTGGTGTGGCACAACTCGCTAGCCACTTGCAAAAAATTGAACTTAGACCCCAAGCTAACATCATGTATGAAGGTAAAATTCAAATGGATTAAAGACCTTGATATCAGACCTGATACTATAAGGTATATGGAACAACATGTAGGTAAAACACTCCATGAACTAAAGGCATCTTCAAGGAGGAAAGTGCACTCTCCAAACAAGGGAAAGCAGAAATTAACAGATGGGAATATATTAAGCTGAGAAGTTTCTGCACCTCGGAGAAAATAGTGTCCAGGATACAAGAGCCACCCACTGAGTGGGAGAAACTATTCACCCAATACCCATCAGATAAAGGGCTAATATCCAAAATATACAAGGCACTGACAGAACTTGACAAGAAAAATTATCTAATCCCATCAAAAAATGGAGAGAAGAAATGGACAATTTGACAAAGAAGAAATACAAAGGGCTAACAGGCACATGAAAAAATGCTGCACATCACTAATCATCAGGGAGATGCAAATCAAAGCAACTATGAGATACCACCTCACACCACAGAGATTGTTACGCATCACAAATAATGAGAACTAGCAGTGTTGGCGGGGATATGGAGAGAAAGTAACTCTTATTCACTGCTGGAGGGAATGCTGTCTAGTCCAACCTTTATGGAAAGCGAAATGGAGATTCCTCCAAAAACTGGAAATTCAGCTCCCATACGACCCAGCTATACCACTCCTAGCAATATAACCTAGGAACACAAAAATACAATACAAAAATCCCTTCCTTACACCTATATTCATTGCAGCACTGTTTATCATAGCAAGACTCTGGAAACAACCAAGATACCCTTCAACAGATGAATGGCTAAAGAAACTGTGGTATATACACAATGGAGTATTATGCAACCACCAGGAGAGATGAAGTCATGAAATTTTCCTATACATGGATGTACATGGAATCTATTATGCTGAGTGAAATAAGTCAGAGAAAGTCGCAGAATGGTCTCACTCATCTATGCATTTTATGAAAATGAAAGACAGTCTTATAATAATTTTCAGAGACAAAAGAGAGTAGGGCTGGATATTCCAGTTCACTTCATGAACCTCATCACAAATGAGTTTAGTTAGAGAAATAACTACATTGCGAACTATCCTAACAATGAGAATGCATGAGGGAAATAGAAAGTCTTTCTAGAGTGCAGGCAGGGGTGGGGTGGGGAGGAGGGAAATTAGGGTTTTGGTGGTGGAAATGTTGCATGGATGATGGAGGTGTCCTCTTATATGACTGAAACCCAACCACAATCATGTTTGTAACCAAGGTATTTAAGTAAAATATTATTTAAAAAAAACTCTCTTCATGATGGGAATGTAAGAAACTTTTCTCAATATAGTCAAGGCCATCTACCACAAGCGAATGGCAAATATTACTCTCAACTGAGATAAATTAGAAGCCTTTCCTCTAAAATATGGTACAAGACAAGGATGCCCTCTCTCACCACTCCTATTCAACATAATGCTGGAAGTTCTTGCCATAGTGATTAGGCAAGAAAAAGATATCAAGGTCTTCCAGATAGGAATGGAAGAAGTCAAGCTCTCACTGTTTGCAAATGACATACTATATTTAGAAAATCCTAAGAACTCTACCAGAAAGCTTCCAGAAACAATAGATTCATATAGCAAAGTGGCAGGCTTCAATATTAACACGCAAAAATCAATGCTCTTCTTGTACACCAATGATAGAGAAAAAAATAGACATTAAAAAACAACCCCATACACATAAGTGTCACACAAACTCAAATATCTGGGAGTCAACTTAACTAAATATGTGAAGGGCCTATACAAAGAAAACTACAAAACTGCTCCTAGAAATAAAAGAGGACACAGGAAATGGAGACACATACCCTGCTTGTGGATTGGCAGGATTAACATAATTAAAATGGCAATACTCCCCAAAGCATTGTACAGATTGAATACAATCTCTCTAAGGATACCTATGACATTCTTCAAGAAGTGGATCAAACACTGTTGAAATTCATTTGGAACAATAGACACCCACAAATAGCTAGAGCAACCCTTGGGAAAAGGAATATGGGAGGCATCACTTTCCCAATCTTTGAATTGTATTACAAAGCTACAGTCATTAAAACAGTATGATATTGGAATAAAGATAGACCCTCAGATAAATGAAATACTTGAGTATTCAAATAATGTGTCCCAGATATACAATCAATTAATCTTTGGTAAAGGGGCAAGAAATGCAAAATGGAACAAGCAAAGCTTCTTCAACAAGTAGCATTGAAGTAACTGGTCAGACATTTGCAAAAAAGTGAACTCAGATCACCATCTAACACCATTCACAAAGGTCAATTCCAAATAAATTAAAGACCTGAATATCAGATTCAAAACCATAAGGGATATTGAAAAACATGTAGGTAAAACACTCCGTGACATTGAGACTAAAGGTGTCTTCAAGGCGGAAACAGCACTCTCCATACAAGTGGAAAGAGAGATAAATAGATTGAACTATATTAAGCTGAGAAGATTCTGCGCCTCAAAAGATATAATAACTTGGATACAAAAGCCACCTACAGAATGGAAGAAACTATTCACACAATATCCATCAGTCAAGGGGTTAATCTAAGATATACAATTTACTGACAGAACTTAACAAGAAAAAAAACATCTAACCCTATTAAAAATGGGCAGAAGAAATAAACAATTTCTCAAAGAAGAAATACAAATGGCCAAAAGTCACATGAAAAAAATGTTTCACAACACTAATTATTAGGGAGATGCAATTCAAAACAACAATGAGGTACCATCTCACACCACAGAGACTGGCACACATCACAAAGAGCAAGAACAATAAGTGCTAGTAGGGATGTAAGGAAAAAGAAATTCTCATTCACTGCTTATAGGAATGCTGTTGAATCCAACCTTTACGGAAATCAATATGATGATACAATACAAAAATCCCTTTCTTACACCTATATTCATAGCAGCACTATTTACAATAGCTAGACTCTGGAAACAACCGAGATGTCCTTCAACAGATGAATGGATAAAAAACTGTGCACATGTACACAATAGAATATTATGCAGCCACCAGGAGAGATGAAGTCATGAAAATTTCCTATTCATCAATGGACATGGAAACTATTATGGTAAGTGAAATAAGTCAGAGGGATAGAGAGACACACAGAATAGTCACACTTATCTAAGGATTTTAAGGAAGATAAAATACATTATTGTAATAATGCCCAGAGATGTGGACCTGGAGAACCAGATTACGATATCAAGCTCACCTCAAGGAGGGGTGAGTGCAGTTAGAACACTAACAACTACCAAGACAATGTTAATACGTGAGAGAAGTAGAATGTCTGTCTCAAATACAGGCAGGGGTGTGGGTGAAGAGAGATGGTGTGCATTGGTGGTGGGAATGTTGCACTGGTGAAGGAGAGTGTTGTTTTTGTGCCTGAAATCCAGCTACAATCAGATTTGTAATTACTGTGTTAAAATAAAGATATTTTAAAAAGAAAACAGAATAGACTTTCAAGTTATCTAGTTAAACTCCCTTCCTCTTTCTGTCACCTCACACCTCTAAGAGGAACTTCCTGAGAAGGTTCCCAACATGCATTTTGATTCCTATTACTTCACTCTAAACATCCCCAGAAATGAGCATACAGGAGTATCTTTAGACAGCACAGTTCCCAATGCCCTTCTGCAGAGGTTGATTGAAATTTCTTTCACGTCACTAATATTTTTAATTTAAAATTTCTTTCAGGTCCTCTATGGCTGTTGACAAGAACAGGTGGTCGCTTCATTTTCAGCCAGACTAATGGAGTCATGCTGCTCTCAAGTCACCCTGCTTTTGATTTCCTTATGCTTCCCATAGGATGGACTCAGGTCTCTAACTTAGGAGTGTGTAGCCACAAAACTCTTCCTTATGAAAACAAGCATCACACTTCCAGAGTAAGTAGTGTAAATGGATAAGAATATGTCACTGCTTCCATCCAGAGTTCAACTAGAAAGCCCCTCTAGACCCTCTCTCCACTGAAATCCTAGCTTAAAATGGATTTATGTTCATTAGCTTCAATCACCCAAACCTGTTTCCATTCTGGAAGTCTGGCTTAGACCGAAGTGTGAATGTGCACTCTCTATTGGCACATTTCAGAAGCATGTCCTCTGAGAAGATGGAAGTACAGAATGTCAAACATGTTTGACAATGTCACTGCCATGAGCTCCCTTCCTAAGGCAATATTTCTCCCTTCTCTTCCACCTTCTGCCTGCAGCCTGAAACTTGTCAGCAGCCCCTTTCAGAGTGAACATACAAGTTGGTTTGGCTTAAAAGGTCAATTGCAGCAGATTTGTACGTGTTCTCTGCTTCTGATGCCAAAGTCCCATGGAAGCAAAGGGAGTACAAGCAGTCCCCAAGGCAGGCTCCCTTGCTCCCACCCCCAGCTTCTCACTGCTTCATCACCCTCCCCAAATCTGAATGGTGCCTTCAGCCAAGCAAGGACAGAATGCTCTGAGGCTGGGTGTTTCTCCACTGCCTTCATCCAAAGCTCCTCATGCTTTAACAGTTCAAGTCACCCAGCATGAGACAGTTGCAGAGCTATCTGCTGACAGAGAGATCTGAAGAAAAGACCTTAGGACTTGATGTAGATTGTCCTTTGTGCCTAAGTCTGGGCAGTGTAGAGAGTTTAGACTGATGCGAAGTCAGGGAGTCTATTTGGCTACATTCTCGGGAAGTCATTTCTATTAATGAGGCACCTGTCCTAAAACTCGGTTCTCAAATCAGGGTTCAGGGCCCTTGGTGCTCGGGGAGATACTTCCAGATGGCCACCAGGCTGTTGCCTGCAATATTAATGCTTCAAATGTGGCAGCATCAACACTTCTGTTTCCAACATGACGTCACTATGGACTTTCCTTGGAACATCTCTGAGAATTATGAAGTATCACTTTCAGAACCTTGGAGAGCTCCAGATCAAGCCAACCTCATTTCACGGAAAATGAGCCAGACTCCAGAAGCCAGCACAAGGCTGATGACCATCAAAGTGGTACATGGGAAGGTCTGCACCTGAAATTAAAGTCTTATTTGACATTGAATCTCCAGGAGACAGAAACCCAACTCCCTCTTCAAACTGTACCTTACCACTCAGGTTCAACAGAGGGCCTTTTCATGACAAAGGTAGGCAGACCCTAACGGAAGGCTGCCTGGATCACTAAAGTAGTTGTAGTTGTTCATCATATTAAATTCAGAAGGAAATTCTAAGCGCGTTTTTTTTTTAATTTCAAAGTATGAAACCAGCATGTCCGATGTGTTTATCTGAGATCTTAGCATCTGCCCAGATCACTGCACTTCCACTTACTCCTGTTGACTGCTATAATTCTCCACCCTGAGAATACAACTAAGTTACACAAAGACAATTATTTTTACTGACCCTTCCTTGCCTTCCCTCTCTTGATGTATTCATTGACATGACTGGGATCTAAGGCTTTTATAGAACAATTGTCTAGGGCCAGAGAGATAGTATAGCATGTAAGATGCTTGACTTGCATACAGCCACTCAGGTGGCATCTCAGCACTACTTCTGGTTCCCTGAGTACTTCCAGGATTTATACCTGAAGCAGAGTCAATATTAAACCCTGATCACATCAAGGTGTGGCCCTCATACCAAAGTATAAAATAGAAAGAAAAAAATCTTACCGTATTTTAGGCCCCTTTCCAAGAATGCCAGATGCTGAAAGTCTAGGGTAAAGACTGAGCATGTCTTGTGACAAAGAAACTCACTTTGACCATTTTCACTTGTTTTTCACTAAAAAATATAAAACCAACAGAAACTTGTTCCATCTCCTGCCATGACTACAGCCTATCTGATGATTCTGTCCAATTAAGGTGACTCACTCCCACTCCCACATAATTGATAATCCCATTCACAGAAGACTGAAAGCTAGCCCTTTTCCCACGAATGCCTGCTAAAGTACTATACCAAGTTCCCTCAATCCAGATAGAGCATATAAACCAAGTAGCAGTTTCCACCCACTATACTTAGAGCAAACCTGAAGTGCTTCCCCATCACACCATATTCAGTAGGGATGGCTGAGCCTCAAGAGCTATCATAAACTGGATGAAGACCTGCCACCCAAGCAGTATGCACTAATCAAGCAGCCTCCTCTCTTCATTTCCAATTCTCTATATTTTGCTTCATTTCCAGAGCAGCTGGCATCATCATGTTACAGGTACAAACGCCTCTGTCTTCCATTCCAGGGGCAAGTCACTTCGACATAATAATGTCCCTTCTGGCTCAGAACAGGTTGGCTCACCTCCATTTGAAGATGCAGCTGCTCATATCAATAGCTGTTTCCCAGCACAGAAGTCCCCCAAGGAAGCCTCCTGGGAAACTGGGTCAAAGGACAGAACCATCATGAGGATACAGAACCTCTCTGAGGGTGCACAGTAATGAAGAATGCCTTAGAACATAGGTGGTCAGAAGGGCCAGGGACAAGCACACACTTCTGTGACTAGTTGTGTGGTTTCAGGAAATACTTTCTGAACCCATTTCTTCATTGAAGTAATAGGTGATTGAAGCTAATGAACATAAATTCATTTTAAACTAGGATCTCAGTGGAGAGAGGGTCTAGAGGGGCGTTCTAGTAATATGGAAGATAACGCTGTTCAAAGAAAGTAATAACAATGATAACCTGTAAAAATGTTCAGTGCAGACATGAACCCATATATGTTAGCTGCTCTTACTGTCTTTACAATTAAGAAAATCTAAAGAAATCCAAAGAAATATAGATGACCCTGCATGGTTCAAGCTACCACTGCTTCCAATGACTTCATTAAAGATGGGAAATCTGACTTTTCAATACACCTGTGAAAAGTTTAGTGCATAGTTCTGTGAAAATTCACAGATAGTCCTTCTTCACATACTCCTTCTATAGGTTCAGCATCTCTGGCCTGGGCTTCCTGTTGGCTGCACTCATTCTTTTTACTCAAAGCCTCTCTTACTGGTTTCTAGATAGTTCATGTTGGCCTTGTATCAACATCCATTTTAAGCCACAAAGCAGGTTCTGACAAGATTCTGCTGACCTCAATGCTTTTCCGATTTCTGGCATCATGAGAACTTTCTCTGGAGACAGAAGCCCTGTCCCACAGCCAGGGATTAGTAGGAGGCTTTTTCTTTGCCTCTTATGACCAAGACATGCCGATCATTTGATCTTGACTGTTATTTGTCAACTATATTAACATGCTAATGGGTCTTCCAGCAATTTTTTTCATTCTACAACGAATTAGCTGAAGTCTGAAACTTGACTAGAGAGTACCTTCAATAAAGTTTGCTCCTAATCATCTATTTGAAAAAATTCTCTTGGTACTATTTATTCAACCCTAGATTTACAGAAAGTACCAGGCTCCTCCAACTATGGTGAGAACCATAGGTTTATCAGAAAGGCGGTATGCCTCTTTTTTTTTTTTTTTTGCTTTTATTGATGGCAATACTTATTTATGCATATTTTGGTCACCATTTCCTAAGTCTTTTTACAGAGAAATCAGAGATCAGGAACCTCTACCACCAGCTAAGTTTTCCAAATTCCTTGGTAGTAGAGCTCTGAGGATGATTCATTTGATCTAAACTCAAAGTTTTCTGGTCAGGATGGGACTATATTGTTGTGATTCCCATTCCTGGCATAATAAGCCAGGAATAAGGCAAAAAGAGTGTCTGACAGCAGAGCTGCTGTTCATTTATCTCAGCAGGGATGATGGTATGAAGATTCTCTCTCAGAAGATAAGGCTGAACAGGGAAAAGAACCAAAAAACTCAGAAACCAAACTTACATACTAGACAGAATCCAGTTCAGCAGAGCATTCCCAGAACTGGACCCCAGCCTTAGATTCAGGAAGAACAGAACAATAGAAGAAATGTGAAAGAAGAGCTTTGTGGCTCTTCATTGGGTAAAGAATCCACTTGAGTTATACTCATTCCTTGACTGAAAACATTTTCAAATGCCCTTTGCTCTGGGTCAGAACTACAAAGCACTTTGCATTTTTCTTAAATACATAGAAGGCATTAAAATTATGTTTTAGAAGGATTGTATCAGGAGAGTTATCAGGTAAAATAACCACATTTCCAAGATAGTGGGGCATTCTCAGAACCATCCAGGTCTGAGTAGGAAAGGTAGAGTAAGTGGAAGAAAATGACCTCCAAAAATATTCCCAAGGAATCATGTTAGGTCATGGATATCCCCCAAAGATTAAGTATGTCTGAGTCAACATAGCTCCTCTAACCAAGAAAAGAGGAGTTAACTTTACCCAACCAGAAGAGGAAAAATATATTTACTCCCTATCTTCTAGTTTTTCCATGAAGTAATGAATACTTTGAAAATGGTCAATCACCTTTAGTGTTAAGAACAGCAAGAGTAGATAGAGCATTGCTGGTGGCCTAAGTATGTTCTAGGTTGAGGTATCACTAAGTTCCTTCCCAGTTATATTCATTAACCATTTTCTTTTTTACATCAATCCTAAATCATAGTAATCTTAGAGCTGTATTTTCATTCATTCACAGCCCCCATGGCTCTGGTAATCAAACAAAGGGTTTGGGGACAGTCATGGGAACTGTGTTCTACTTGCAAAATTCTTTCACATAAGTTTCTAGAATCAGATGGAAGAAAATAAGGCAGGAGAAGATGATGAGGACATGGATAACAAATGCTGGTGTGCCCTGATCTCTTCAGTGTAATGTCTTCTTCAGTATCCCAGCTAAAAGCAGGGTCAACCTCCTGTATTGATTATGCATACAGGCCACTGAGTGAACAAGCCCACAGGATAATTTATATGCTGGCATTGGCATTCACAAAGCTGTGGGCAGAGTTCAAAGGAAAGAGCTGAAGAGCAGACATTTGAAATAAGCACAATCATCACACTTCTACATCTTCTGGTGGGTGGGTGGGGCAGAAATTATGAAGAAAGAATGGATAAATGAGACTAGTTATGTGGCTCAACAGTAATGTATATACCATGAATGCATGAAACTTGTTTGATTATCAGAACTATGGGGGAGCATGAATGAATGAAAAGACCCTCGAGAATCACTGTGATCCAGCATCAATGTAAGAAAGCAAACGGTTAATGAAGATACGAGTGCCAAACACTAGGACTTTCTCTGGCAGCCCCTTACTGTTCTTACTGTTAATTCTCCTTACTTTGCCTGGGAACTAATTTTCAAGAGCCATAGTCCTTAAACATTATCTCAGCTTGAGATTTAAAACTTACTTAAACTAAGTGGAGGTTAGCAGATGGGAGGAGGGAGGAGGCAGGAGGGAAAAAGAAAGAGAAGAAGAGAGATGGGGAGGGGGCAGTCATAATTAACCTCCCCACACTGGCATCCACCATTAACACCTATGAGATGGCTGAGCACACCACACAGGATCGTCCCCGTTGTCTGGAAGACAGGTAATCAATTGAGCCACTCTTACATCTGCATATGGAGCACATAAGACACAAAGACAAATGGTGCTCAAACCAATGCCAATAG